>VFFE01008529.1:11158-55254 GCA_008921705.1 Burhinus oedicnemus | reverse complement strand
AAAAAAAAGGAAAATACTAGCTGTAGACTGTGTAAGCAGGGGAAGAGGATGTGAAAGGCAGAAATGCTCGTTGGGCAGCTGCTAGGAGAGCCGGGGCAGCACAAGGGTCCTGGGAGCTGAAATAGCCCTAAGAGAAGGCTTTGCTTTTCCTTCCAGAAGCAGAGATGTGGCCGGGTCAAAACTTTCCTTCATTACGAGCAAAGGACAGCAGGCAGCAGGGCGCTGCTGTGACTCGGACACCGGCAGAGATGCCTTCCTGCAGCTCCTGGCATCAGCTAGCCAAAGAGGCCCAGATTTGGACACTTCTTTTCTTTGTTCCCTGATGAAATAAATATAGGCAAGTTCATAAAAGCAAAAGCTAGAAGGCCTGGCTGTTGCTTGCCTTATGAAATGTCCTATTTCGGTGCTGTTAAAAAAACCCAACCAACCAACCAAAAAACCCACCAAAAACCGCCAAACCAAAAGAACCAACCCCACAAGACCACAGGCTTAAGTTTGTGGATGTTTGGTAAAGCTGAAATGCATAGCAAAGCTGTGCTTTTCTGTTCAGCTGCACATAGGAGAATCTTTACCTGCATCAACCTATATTGCTTATCAAGAAAAAAACCTCCCTACATGTTACAAATTATATAGTCTTTACCTTCTGTTTTGCAAGCAATGCTTTCCCCAGTTATATTAATATTGATATTGAATATCATGCCTTTTTTTTTTAAACCCTAGCACTTCTACATTTAGGGATACCTGATGCCTTTTTGCAGAGCAGCACACAGCAGAAATAGCAGGACTGCATTAGATTTCAGATTGCAGAAAAAACGTGCTGCATTGCAAAACCAGCAAGTTACGGAGTGTAACGTGCTTGTGCACTGGGGCAGATTTAGTAATGCCTCTTACAGGGCCTTGCCTCTCAGCTCAATGAAGTTGGTCAAAACCTACTGAACCTTTTAAAGACTATGATTTCAGCAGGGTGTAGATGAGGCCCTTAGTGCTGGATAGCCTGCGGGACTGCAGCTTGCCTGTGCAAGCTGATCCTTAACCTAGTTACAAAGGTATGGTAAAGTGAGAGTGCGACGCCTTTGTCGGAAATGGGGCCGGGAACGAGAAGATCAGATCACAGAAACTGAGGGGCCCCTCATAAAATGCACAGAGTAGGATGGGGGGGAGAGAGAGCACAGTGAAAATAGCTTAAAGGAGAATTAAGGAAATCCTGTTAATAGAAAAAAAATGTACTTCATGCGCTTGTTATGGCCAAAACGTGCCTGTCCATCTGTCCCCTTGCAAGTACAGAAACACAGCAAAACACATTGATGAGTCACATGTAAGGATCTCTGTCATATACAGTTGCAGATATGTATTTGTGTTGTTTAATGAAAAGCATGCTTATGAGCTCAAAAAACTCAAGGTTTTAGTATTTGTTGGTATTTTGGTATTTGCATCATAAGGTGAAGGTCTGGATACAAACTCCAGCTCTCTGATGGCCTTGAAACTGCCGGTAGCAGGCAAAGCTTGCCAAGGCAAGGGTCCTTCTGTACGTGCCCTGCTTCCTCAGTTCTTTCTCTAAGCAATCATCGCTGGCCACCATCAGACCTATGGCCTGACCCAATTATGGCAATTTTGTGTTTCTATGCCTATTTGTGTCAATGAATCCAATGAGGTTGAATGAGGCAGTAAGAAAGATGGAAAGGTATGTTCTTCCCACAGTGAAGGATAACGATGTCTAAGTCAAGAGGTCATAGGAAAGTTGAAAAGGCCTCTTTTCTCAGAGTGAGTAGTCAGGGACAGCGAGGCAGGGTTTGGCAGTCCTGAATTCCTGCCTGTCAGGATGCACTGTGCCTTCAGGCAAGGTACTTCCAGCTCCTGCACAAGGCAACGGGCTCGCAGAAGGAAATAGTGTTAAGCTGTTTAATCAAAGGTCTCCCTGTTGGCTCTGCTGAGGTATCCAGCAGCTTCCACACAGAAGGCTGTGGCCTGCTCTGCTCACAGGAGCAGGTCAGAGCAATGCTGCCTGCCTTAGAGACTAATGGTAATTAGCCAGTCTTAATTCACGAGCAAGAAAACACCTAGTCAAAAGGGCTGGGACCTTTCCCATTGTGATTCCAATATGGAGAGTTTGCTCGGGTTGAAAGTCAGAGCTCCGTTCCCACTAACAGCCACTGGGTACGCATCAGCTGTTGTTACTGGGGCCACAGCTACGTCGCTGCTCTTGGCTGGGGTGTCGTCACTGCAGTTCCAGCCCTGGTTACATTGCTCGGTGGCTCCTCTGCTTGCTTTGATTGTCTCAGCTGTACTATTTCTATAAGGCAACTTATCAAAGCTTGGCTGCGTTTGCTCTGCTTTTTTCTAAGTAGCACTCCAGTTTGCAAACAATTCCTGATGAATGGTCACAGGCCCCTATGCAAAAGTCACATAATATTGGCAACTGTTCATTTTTGGCCTCCCAGTAAGAATTATTCAAATCAATCAATCAATGAGTCAATCAATCAATCAATGAGTCAATCAATCAAATTACTACCAGTTAGCCCCAAGTGCTAAACTGGAAAGTGCAGCAATGCCTTCCTGCTAATCAACGGTCTTTTCGTTTTATTGCAGTCAAAATGAGTTCACAGGCTCCTTCATTGAAACCCAAGTCATATAAGGTCCATCTTTTGCTACCAAAGTGCAAGAAGGGTGTTGGTGGGACATTGAGACTTCCATGGTCAGACTCCCCTCTATTAGGATTTCAGAAAAGGGAGTGAAAATACCCGGCAAGTGTTGGCTGAAGAGGGAAGGCCGTATAGAAGTTTCCATTTGTTGCAGACAGCTGAAGGCAGAGCTGAACTTGTATGAAAAGCAGATGTAAGATGTAAACTACGTCTTTTTTATGCTGACCACATATCTTCCTTAAGTTGATTATGCTTGATGTGAAGGGGCCTTAAATTAAGGGTAAATTATCTGTTTACATTAATAGAGAATATGAATGGGTAATAGCTTCAGATGAGAACAAGACTGCAGTTTTTACTAAAACCTTTTATGTAATCCCTGCTTGAATCTCTCTTGGAAAATGTGGGTTTATGTATGTACTCTGGGACCTTGTGCTGTGCCATTAACTAAAATAATTGCCTATATCCAGACAGGCGCTGAAAGGATTGGCACTGGGTCAGTTCTTAAAAGTTTATTTGCAATCTGTAAGAAGATTTTTTTTTTCTAATGCATTTATAGGCATTGTTCTAGTTAATACTCATGTAAATAGCACATTAATTGAGTTTTCAGATTCTGTAATTGTATACCGAAATATGCTGATATCTTCAAAAGTAAAGAAAGTGATGTGTGAAAGTAAGTAGACGGTAGGACAAACACTAATACACATTGTGTTTATACACAGCCTATCCAGAGAACCAAAGAGGAGATGATAGGGCTCTAACAAACTCGCAATGTAATTTACATCACTTTGGATCAGCCATTAGAGTTTGTCCCCTGCTGAGTAGACTCCGGAGCCCAATGAAGTTTTTACCTAGTAATTGTGTTGTGGCTGGGTCTGTGTGGGAGAGATGCAGTTCCTGTGTAATACAAACTCATCACAGTTATTCTTGCTTTTATCACTTCAATATTACAGGTTTGGTTTAGAAGGCCACTGCTGCTGGAAGGAAGTTATGAAGCCAGATGAGCCTGAATTTCTTGAGATTTTGTTTTCCTGCAACCTGGACTCCATACAAAAGCGTACAGGAAAGTGGTGTCTGGAATTGGAGGCGAATGTTGTGACCATATTGACCTGCCCCATGCAGGGACTGGATTTCTCCACCCTTACTTCAGCTTCTTGGTAGTCTTCAACATGAACTATAACTTCATTTGGGAAAGAAGGGTCACAGCTTGATCATATATAATAAAAGGCAGAAGATCCTCCAACAGTAACTCCACAATCCAGCAGCAGTGGTGGCTCTAGCTGGATTTTGAGGTTGTGAACCGTTTTCAGGTCTTGGCAGACGATGGGAAAGAAGCACTCCTGATTGCTGTAGTCTCTGCTGTACTTGGCCATTGTATAGACCACAAATGATTCCGTGATTCTTTCTCTTCATACTTCTATTTAGCTGTGTGCTACCAGGCACAATTGCTTTCAAGTTGGTAAGGACCAGGAAAGATGAACTTAGTGGCTTATGCTGAAACTCAGGTAATGTTGAAAACGGGGATTTAGTAGGAAGAAGTACATCAGCAGTATTGAGAAGATAAAAGGCTATTTGAATATCATCCTGTACACCTATCTAGTGGGAGAGAAGAAATGGGGGTGTGGGACCCATACGATTTTGGCATGTGTATGCAAAAATCATCAAAGCAAGACCTGTTTCATAATAAACTAAGTTATTAATGTAATTCAGAGAGGCTCAGTAGAAGGCTGTTATTCCAGTAGTCTTTATGTCAGGTTCTGAACAACCACACTGAGGATGGGAATGAGATTTTGAGGGCCTCTTGCTCCTAAATAGCATAACCACTTTTGCTATCAGTGCTTTGTGCTTAGGATAATGAATATGGCTCTAGACAACAAACAGTATCAGAAAGACACCATTATATCAAAGAGATAAAGGAAAGAGATTTGGGATAGCAGTAAGAATAAAAATCGAAGTCTAATATAAAACCGAAATTCCAGTTTTGGGACAGAGTGATCTACATTTTTACCAACAGCTTTTCATACAGAACAGATGAATCCAGTTTTACTAGTGAAAATAGCTGGATATTGGTATGTATGTATTTCACTCAGAAAATCCCACATGTCAACAGATCACAGAAAAGTCATATTAGTATTGATGTGAAATCAAATGGTCATGCTTGGATCAATACCTTATAATAGTATTATGATGTTTTGGGAATATGAAATGCAAATTCACAGTGATTGAAATAGCATTCTCATCTTATACTTTAAATAATATATATTCTGTGTTTTGCACATCATTACATCATATGCACACACATCCCCAATACCTACACATGCATATAATGTATATCTAATCGTATATTGTGACCAGTGAATTGTGCCATTGGGCAGCTGTGATTTGCCTGTAAGACTGTGAAAATTGCAGAGAAAATTATGAGGCCAAGAGGAATTTGCTTGAAGAAAGCCTTGATAACTGCTGAATGAAGGTCTTTGTATTTGACCCAATGAGAAAATTTGGCAAGATAAAGCAATTATAATCCTGGGATAAGTAAAATTTTTTGTTCTTCCTCATTTTATGTAATATGCAGCCTTTGTATTACATTGGGAGGCAAAACATATCTCTCAGGATTACTCCTTTATTTATGCCAACCCAAAAAATCATTTAATCATAATGACAGAGTATTCTTTTAAACTCCTAATTATTTGCAATTTTGATGCTTTCCTTCTTATTTGTTATTCTAATTTAAGCTTGCTATTGAATACAGAATCGTGGGGCAATGTGTTATAAAGTGTTTTGGCTCAGATTTATCCTTTGGTCTTAATGATTACAGAAGGTTTTGCCGCCAAGATAACTGCTTCATATTCAAACGGATATAGCCTATGTATTTCACATTCTTCAGCGTGCTGAACTTGTGCACTGGGGATGTTTATACTGGGCACAAAGATACCCTATATTGCTTCCACACGGTAAGCCCAGCAACAAAATGGAAGTATCTCACACTATGACATGTCTCATCTTTTTCAGTGCTCTAGTGGGATGACAGAAGAAGGTGCAAGAGAAGAGGAAAAAAGGAAGACTCCTAGGTGGTGTTCAGAGCCAAGGTGATCAACAGTAGAAATACACACCTTTTAGCTGTTGGTGAAATGGAAAAAGAGATGGGAAAAGTCATTCTGGAGAAAATGAGAAAAAGTTAAGACAGAAGAAATGTATGCAAGAGAGACTTGTGTGCTCCAACGTCTTCTGGAAAAGATGTATACCATGAGAAAGAAACAAGGAGCCAGCAGAAGACAGAACAAAAGACAAGTTGCTAAAAGGATGAAAACCAATGGAAGACGTTGTGATACTTGATGAGGCCACCCTGCCTTCAAAATTGGTCTGAGGAGGAAGCATTTGTGGAAAAACAAATTGTCTCTCATATGAGAGCTTAAAACCCAAATGCTCCCTTCTCCCTGTGGATGCCTAAGAAGCTGGGATATTTCCTATAGAAATGGGACTTTGTGCTGAAATTCATGGTGAGGATGTCTATACTTCCCATGGCATGAACTCTAAACTGATTTCTCCTTTCCGCTATAGAAATAGCTACACTTTGACAAATGCATTTTAGGTATACATGCGATATCTGTCTCAGCCACACATTTGAGGCATATTCTCCCATTGACAGAACATTGCCTGCATCTTCTAGAGATCTCAGCATCTCTCTGGATTGTTGCTTATGCTTGCAATATGTCAGCCCAGGACAGGAAAGTGAGGTTACAGCCAAACACCTCCTTCTTCCCGGTTCTTTGGGGGCTGTCAGGGAGCAATTAGAGCCTCACACAAAAAGGGTTATTTAGTCCAAACCCACCTTGTCAAGGCACCATTGGGAAAAGTGCTGTCATTCTCTGTGATTCCCCTGACCGCTGTAGTCTCTGCTGTACCTGGCCATTGTATAGACCACAGATGGTCTTTTTCTTTCTTTTCATACTTCTACTTAACTGTGCGCTACCGGGCACAATTGAGAATCGTGTTTGAAAGTGTATAGCTACACATAAAATGTTCTTTTATGTTTTCTGTAAAAGATACTCCATAAGGATAAATTGCACTGTGTTGTGTTTACATCTTATCAGCTGCTTCTGACTTGATGTTATAATAATGGCACTTTTATAATGCAAATAACTACATCTAAGGGCCACAGAAAATCAATAACTAGGTATTTTAACTTACTGTTTAAAATGAACCAAAATATTTAGGAAAGGTTATGTGCCTTTCCCCAGTAGCTATTTTTTAAATCAGGATAAAAATGACTTCTGTTTGTGTGCAAGTCAAGTGACTTGGTTAGCTGTGTAAGAGTTAACCACATGAAACATTTTGCGTTCCAAAACTGAGACCTTTTTTCCTAGCCTTAAAATAAGCCCCATTTCAAGCTATTTTTTCTAGTAAGTAGGCAGAAATCTGGGCTGAAAATGTATATTTTCAGTTTGAATCAAACATAGATTTGAATATATCTATGTCTAATAAATAGACAAGCACCACCCAGACCTGCCCAAATCTTAGGGTTTAACAAACCTTTGTGTTTTTGAAAGGAGAAGCAGAGTTCTTCAGAAAACTGCTAAGTCAGATGCTGCTGGAGAAGGGCTGTGATTTCTTGGATGCATCAATGTACTCTTAGGTAGGAAAGCACACAAAATGAATTGTTTTAATTTCATTTGTGTTTCTTCAAGAATGACACAACCTATCTAAGAGTCCATTTACTTCCATTGCCTTCCATGTAACAAGCTCTTGTGACTTTGCACATCCTCAGATTTAAAGCCACATGAATAAAACCTTTTGAAAGCTTAGTACTGGAAGTTGCGCTCTCTCAGACGTGTGCTGCCCTCCTCCAGTTAGGAGGCAGGATTAGTCTGAGATAGATCAAGAGGGAGCTATGGCTACGCTTGTGTCTATGGCCAAAGTGCAACCAGATCGGTCTGGTTATTTCTGATCTAAACTGGGTAATCTGTGTCCCCAGGGGACAGCACCCTTTGTCCCCAGTTTTGCAGACCTTGTGTATAAATTTCTGTAGGAATGGCATGGACGGGATCTCTGAAACAGGGTTCTTTTCTCTGGTGGCAGTTTCACTCTTTACAATGCTATAAGCCAAACAAATGTAACGAATCCTCAAGGGTGATAATACAGGCAAGATTTCACCATTGCTGACAACTGCTGGGAAGCAGTGACTTGATACTACTTTGCCCATGAGCTATGAAATGGCTATTTCCATAATATCGTTGCACTAACTGTTCCTCCTATAAGCTACCACGATGACAATGAGTCCCTATAACCCAGGGACAGCCAGTAATGAAGAATAAATAGCTTTTTGATGGAGGGACAGACTGGGGTTACTAACTGCAGCTTCAACAGTTGGAACTGGGCATCATTGATAATACTGCCTAAATTTAATTACTTCGTTTTGTGACACACAGTATCCCCCTTGTCTTAGCCTAATTGTTTTGACTTGCTATTGTGGGGAGAATAGTTTGTGCCTGGAAAGGAAAGGAAAGGTGATTTTGAAGTTATAAAAGAATGTGAATTAATTTTCTGTTATTTATAGCAGAATACAAATATAGCAGACCATATAGCATCTTTCTGTTATTTGAAGCATTCATGACATAATCGTTGTATTCCCTGAGCTTACTTTCAAAGAAGATTGTCCAACAGTCGCACTAAATAATCTAATAGCTGAGCCAGAAAAGAGGTCTATTGTTATTTATGTTAGAAGATGAATATGATCACGTGTAGTTCTAAACCATGAACTCCTAACCACGCTGTGAAGCCGTGAGAACAGAAAGCCTAGACTAGTTCATAAAAGCTATTTTACACCCAGCAGAGAAAAGCAAAAACGTGTTCCATATTAACTATGGAAGAGAGTAATTATACCTACCAAGAAACAGAAAATAATGTTACAAACCTATGCCAAGAATTAATTTACCCCAACAGACAATTTTTCTTAAATAATTTTCATACTTTTATTCTAAATTGGGCTTTCATGGGTTTTAGGTAAATAAATGCATTTTACTTCATTTTGTCTTTTGTTTTACCAGACTGCTTTTATTTTCAGAAAGAGATATGTCAAATATGTCTTATGTTAGTTTTAACATCAGGATATCATCTGAGGATTTATGTAAGAGATAAATTTATGAATAGGTGGTGTCTATTTCCATTTTAAATTCTCCTTACTTACTGTTGTTGCCATCAGTGTTATGGTTATCATGGCATCTATAAGGCTGCAAAATGTGACATTTTAAAGATACATTTGCTAGTGGCTTTTTCAATTTCTGTTTAACTAAAATGTTTCCTACTTCATTCAACTACCCTTACAATTTACATTAGACAACGCTCCATCAATAAAACCATCAAAATGATCTACTACATTGTAGACAAAAGTTATTGTGTCAAGTTGACACTAATCAGTTAATTCCAGTAAACCTTCAGATAAACAAAAGCTTGTTGTCTATTACTGATGTGTGTGATTAGCCCCCTGTATGTCCTATAGCTATGCACATCTATAGAGATGTATCTGGCAGACACTTGGCCTGAGGGCTCTATATGTAAACCAGGACAGGATCTATAGTTAATGATGTTGACCCTGACTCCCTCAACAGAGATTGGATTCAGTCCTCATAATATCCCGACAGCTGATATGTATACTGTGCTAATAATATTATCAATTACTTATGCTACTGTGATTCCCGGTGTTTAAAGCCGATAAAGGGTTCTTTCACATTTCTTTTTTCTATATTCCTGCTATCCTACTGATCGTGTGTTAGTTGGATATTTTTCATTCTGAAGTCCATTTAGTTCATAACTGTAGCTAAGGTAGTGGGTCATATTTGAAGTTAGGGTGATCCATGTCCTACATTCTGTGTGACACGGTGATTTTTCATTTTGTTTTTCTCTTTCACATTTCCTCCAGTCCAGAAAAGATGGACTGAGTATTTATCTACAGCTTCTGTGACTTCGGTCTAGAAGGTCTGTGGAAGCAGCTAGTGATCTGAGAGGTCTCTAAGTCCGTGTGTTCAACTGGAGAAGCTTCAGAAGACTGGCATTTTATGAAAGCTAGACCTGTGTGCCATTGGTCTCACCTGGGGCAGTCAAGAACCCATGGTCTGAAGTCTGTAAATACTTCCATAATAACTCAAATGCTGGTCCGTTTGACCACCTCTGTCACTTCAGAGCACTTCTGCCTTGCCCAACATGTCAAATGGTTAGCGAAGGTCTGTGTATAAGTGAAGATCAGAGATTTTGGCCATGTTTAAGCCTCAGCAAACCCCTAACTATGCTATAAACAGCATGATGTTGCTCTTAAGATACCTTTTGCAGTAATAATAGATTAATTTCTTTTGTGGTAGAGCGAACAAGGTGAGCACATGGGGCTTTACTCACTGCTGTGAATTTTGCACACTCTGTGTGTCTGCACAGAAAAGCCTCCAGATTGTGCCTTTTCTGGGGCAGAGACCTACCCTTCTTTATGCTTGCAGGGCATTAAGTGCATACAGTACGCTCACACGGAGAGCAGATAATCACAGCATGAAGGACGGCTTTATGCCTTGGCAAAGCCTTTCTCTATCCTGCTCTGCTTGCACATACAGAAGCTGCTCTTCTGGCTTTCGGTCCCCACGAGGTGCCCTGCTCAGCACAGGGTGGGAGCTGTGAGCAGCCCTGCTCTTCCTCCGAGCAGCCAGATAGCAAGGTTGAGCTGCGCTTCCGTGCACTGAGCAGCTCTGGTTGAAATGATGACAGGGACCACTGTTAAAAATTAAATTCTGCCTTATTTTTTGTGCAGTTCTTGTGAGTCACATTCGCGAATAGTAGCGAGAGATTTAATGATCGCATATTTTTTATCTTATTTCACTTCGGTCGATGCCAATTTTTTTCTGTTACTGTCGACTTAGAGCTCAAAGTAATTTAGTAATTGATTCTAAGCACGGCAGCTCGCCAATGGCAGCTCTCCATTCAGGGGAATATCTTTGCTAATTTTATCCATCAGAATGAGATTACCATGCTAATCTCTCCCAGCCCTAGTACCTTGGTCAGTTGGGACACACTGATGCAAATGATGTTATTAAACACAAACCCTTCACCCAAGACAGGAGAAAAATGAAAGCAGGAGAGATGAGCAAATCAGAATCTGTTACAAGGATTTCTAAGGCTGAGCTGGCATTGTCTGCGCGTGTCCTCTTCATCACCCCCGAGATCTTGTGCGTCCAGCACTCCTATTTTTGAAAAAATCCATGGTTGCTTGCTTGTTTATATCCGATTTTTTTTCTCCTCAGAAAAATTTAGCTGCCTTTACACACTCTTAGCTTGTAAGGTGTAGCGGCCACGGCTGTTAGAAGAGAAGCTTTTTTTCTCTGCAACAGTCTACTTGCAGCCTGTATCTATTAGTAAGGTCTATCAGCATTTCAAATCTCTTTTCTCTTAGGTTAGAAAGGATGCACTGCATGTGGCTGCTCTGAGTGACAGTGCCGTAATCCCCTTTATCTTAATCATGGGTGCTTTTGAGAGGACCCCTCTGTTCTTGGCCATTCAGGAGAAAAGAAGCCTTCAGTTAAGGTTTTTCATCTGCTGCTTTTTCTGCTACGAAGTCCTGTTTTGGAGTATGTCCATCAGCTTGGTAACTCCATCTTGTAAAGGATGGAGATCTCTGGCACGAGTCCTGCAAAGCACTAAAGCATATGCTTAACTCGCAGGGGCCACGCAGAGCTCCGGCTGTAACTCCCTCTGCTCGGCATAATGGGATCTGCTGATAACTGGGCCTCATCGAGCTCTGCCTGATTTCAGATCCACTTTCAATCAATAAGAAGCCTTTTAAAATCAAGCCAAATTTGACCCTGAAAAGCAGTTTTGGCCCATCTGTAATTTAGATCAGTTCCATCAAAAGTGCAGACTGTTTGGCAGATGCTGCTGAAAAAACAGCGTAGAAAGATCAGCATCTATTTGTACAAGGCATTTCACTAATTCTTGGTGTTCCGTGATATATTAATAATTATTTGCTGGTTTTCTTCAGGAAAGAAAGCAGAACATTTCTCCAAGCCATGGCTCTCACAGTCCAGAAACTACAAGCATGCCATTTGTTCTTCTGAAGCTCCTAAACTTTGTGCTTAGGTAATTAAAAAGCCAAATTTCAGAACTTCTATCTTGCCCTAATACATCATCTCATTACAAGAACCACTGTGAATGACAGAAAGCAATTTGTTTAATTGCATTAACATTTTTTATTATAAAACCACGACAGAACCACGTATAATATGTTAATTTGTTTTCTGCCATTTATTCTATTTAATTCTGTTTTCTTTTTAGTTTGTTTAATCTATTTTTTTTTCTTTTGGAATCAGCTTTCAAACAAAGTAAAAAATGAAGGTATGCTTTCAGAAGATCAAAAAATTGAAGATATAGATAGTTGTATAAGAGATTAAACTAGTCTAAATAAATGTACTGAATGTATTTTCTGGGTTGTATTTGAAGAGAAAAAGGAAAGAGATCTCAAAATGCTCAATTGAAAGGTTAAAAATGCAAACTGTGTTTGCCTCAAGAAGAGTTACACTCCCAAGAGTGGTTATCTGAAAGTTTAAATTCTCAAGGGCAAATTAGGAGAAGCACTCGTGGGCAGTGTATGTCACCGTCTACTTTTATCAAGCCAATATTTTTGATAGACAAATATATTGTGTTGGCAGTTTAGAAAGTTCACCAAACACCCCAGTTCTTGAGAAAAGCTCAGATCTGGAAATTTACTTAGAATCACGGCTTTTGGTGTGGTAGAGCCAGAGGTCAGCAGCACTGCGACACCGTCACCCTGGGGGCCAGGTGCTGCTCCCTGTGCTCCTCCCCGCGCTGCCGGAGTGGCATCCTGAGCATCACCGCATGGCAAGGTCAGCGGGAAGGTGAGAGGTGCTCTGCCTGCCACTGAAATGCTCCTCTTCCTCGCGAGCCCCGCAGAGAGAGCATCGTTTATAGACAAACGTTGTCCGATGTCTGACTTCATTCTTATTGCCTCGTTATTTATGGGCGATCATTAAATCTTTTTTGCTGTTAAAGATGCTGTCTTGTAGAAAATATGGCGTTGTTTCAAATATTTGATAGGTATTTCAGAATAGAACACTTTGCAAACGGCAAGAGCGCTCACTTCAGGCTGTCTTCTCAGTTCATCGATGCTGCAGAACTGAAATAAATACCTGCTTATTCAGCTAATTGATGTAGTCCTTCCTATATTTGTAAACATTTAAAGGTCCCTTCCAACCCAAACTGTTCTGTGAAGCTATGTACACAACACTCCCCTCCTACATTAGGAAGCTGTAAGAAGTGGTATAGAAAAACAGCTGGGCTATGCTTTTCTTGGTTGGCAGAAGATACAGTTAGCTGTTCACAGCCAGAGCAAGGGCAAGATCCAAGGCTACTCTACAGCAAATGGGCTCCGGTATTTCCCAAATGGAAAACAGCTAAGCTGCTTTAAACAAAGTGGTAGTATTTGGCGCAGAAAGTGTCATGCTCTCAGATACGTTTACTCGCACGGCCATGCCTGTAGGTGCACACCCTGTGTCTTGCTCCTTGCCAGACAGCTCTGGGGGAAAGGGATTTTCATGGACCATGCCAGTGAATGGGACCTGGCACTAGTTGGGTTGTGAGCATGAACATGGCCCGAGGGTCCACCTAGGGTTTCCTCACCTCCCTGCCTCAGATGAGGTCAGTTGCTTCCTAAGGAATGGCAGAATCAGAGTCTCTCCAACCACCTTGAGGCCCCAGTGGTAAACAGATAACATCAGGGAAGACAGTGAGGAATTTATTCTACCATGGTAGACACCGGGACATTTGGTTGACACATTGGAAACCAGTGACCAAAACAACTCTTTGTGTGTTCACAAAGTCCATCTGAAAGTCAGAGCAGGTCCTGACTGCTGTATGGTTTCCCACCTGGGTGGCATGTGGCCATAGGAGCTGGGGGTCCCTGCTGGGAGGCTGCCCCGACACTGCCAACCTCAGCCCCTTCCTTTTGCTCGTGATCCTTACTCATGTGTACTATTGGGCTCTCTGTGAGGGCAACTGGTCCTCAAAGCAGACTCCAGGGTTTTTCTGGTTTTTTTTCCTCCTATTCTCATCTCCAAGGAGCATTATTGTACACCGGTCCCATGTCTATGAAAGTGCTCTCCCTTATCAAGAAACCTAATTTTTCCTGATAGCCGATTCTTAAAGCAAACGCAGTCAAAACACATCTCCCCATTCTGCCCTGTAGCCCAGCTTGGCCTTCACTCTTCCTCCATATCCTTTAATGGACTACCTGTGTTCAGCTTTAGACAAGTCTCTCGCTTACTCTGTCTAATATCTGTTTGCTTCTGATGCCACGATATTGTATGTAGCAAGAAGCAAGAGTTATACAGGTGCGATACAAACTGGACAGGTTTCAGTTAATCGCTGGCACTGCATGGAGAGCCCACATGCATGTAAATACGTGAGGGGAAGATACAAAAATAAACTATGTCTGACTATTTGCATCATCTGAAAAACTGGTCTGCAGAGGATCCTGCTGCTTCCAGTCTCATATTCTGCTACATAAAGACCTACAGAGGACTGAACTCAAAATCTAGTGGGGGGCTGTTACTGCCATATCATTAATCTGTCTGTAGCACGATGAAAGGAACAGCAGAAGGAAGGCAAGATTGTTTCATGTGGCAATAAAAGAAGAATATTAAAATTGCTGCTGCACAGAAGAAAGCCGAACCAGGGACAATTCTGATATCTGATGCAGAGGCTGATGGGACAGGGATGCCTGTAGGTAGGGGTTTGGTGTGGGACTCAGGAGATGGGGCTCTGCCTGCTGCTTTGCCACTCCTGTCCCTCTTTGCACTTGTGTCCCCTCCCGTCGTGTCCCGGCGGGGTCTCCAGGCATGAGGTGACGCGGAGTTATGCAGGGACAGTCTCCTGGCAAAGGGCCCTTAGCGTGGTGGAGCTTGCAAGAGAGCTCAGGTCAAGACGTGGGTGCCGTTCTCCCTGCAAGAGCTGTAACGTGTTGCCACTGCTTAATCCAATATTACTTCCCACAAAGGGCAAGTGATAAACAGAGGAAAAAAAACCCCAACACAGTAGCAGCTTCTGATTTTTCTCTCCCCCACCGGGGAAGGGACGCAGAAGAGCACCGCGTTCGTGGAAGTACAGCGGTCGATTTTCTACACCGCGTGAGCATAGCTGCACTTGAGGCTTACCTTGAAACTCCATGTGCCTTCATTGATAACCCCATTATGAAATTCAAAAGACCTAATGCAATTGTGTCTAGGAAGATTTACTTGTTAAAGGGAAAACAACTTTCACATAAATAATTTACTACAACAGAAAAATAATCCTCTGTGCTATCATCCTTGCATTGAAACTAATCGAAGGGAGTTATTTTTAAATTGCTTGGAAGTGTACTGCTCTCATTTCATTGTCAATAAATACGCTGTGTTTCAGCACAGCGCTTCACTAAATGCGTCTGAATTTTCAAGCGGGGGGGGAATTGATCAGAATTTTTTAAAAATGCAGAATGAAGAAGTTCCTACAGGAAATGTTTATACTGGAAAATTCACTCCTTTAATAACCTGAAAATGGGGCATGGTTCCTGTATTGATTCAAGTTCCACGTCTGCTTTGCCATCAAAGTTTTGCTATTGATCTCAGTGGGAACAGATCTTCAGTCCTCTGCTGGAATGGATTCTGTCTAAATCCTGGAAAAACAGTAGAATTTAACCTTGATAAGCAGCACTCAATTAAAAGAGAGGTATGAACGGCTTGCTTTGACTTCCTGATCTGACTGCAACAGAAAGATATAATAGCAATTACTGAGGATTTTTTTCCTTCTTCTCTATTCTTTTTTTTTTTTAACTTTTCACCCATTTCACCTCATCAACCAGCAGGAGCTACAAGGACTGCTAATACCACTTGCATTTTTAAATATCCCTTTCCCTTTTTCGTATGTCAAATCAAATAAGAATACCTGCACTTCCAGTTAACCTAGGCAATATTTTCTAGGCAAATATTATGTCCAGAATAGTTCTCTTTCCAATTTTCCTTCCTTTCCATCCCAGTCCTTAGACTATTGTGGTTCTCTGGCAAGATGTGTTTTCCCTTCTGGAGGCTGCAACTGCTTGAAAAAAGGCAAAATCAGCTTTTAGAAATGCAGGTGGGAGCAGTCCTGAAGTTGTGAGGATGGCAGGGTGTCAGGCCACGCATCACCACCACCAAACTCCCTGTGCCAAATCCTGGCTGGGCCACTCGGCAACCACCGTCTGGCCTCGGCGTTTGTGTTGGTCAGTGGGGTTTGGATTGAGACAAGCATGGATTTGGTTTGGGCTTCCACTGACCAGCTTTCAAGTTCAGGGGCTGGTGTTACGGGGACCAGAAATACAAGCTGAGTATCTACATGTGACATTGAGATGAAGTCAATAAACACATGTTCTTAAAATTAAAAGCTAGAAATAATTACAATTTTTGTTTAAATAAAAGTTCTGGGTAGACAAATGGCCTTTCTGTACATGGATAAGTTGTCTTTATCATTTTCTCTGGTGGTTTTTAATAAAAGCTGCAGAGTGAACAGTTTTGGTTTCCAAAACCTGACATTTTTCATTAGAAAATATATAAAGGCATGGAAAATTTGTGGGTGAGTATTTTGATTGAAAAGTCTCTTTTTAATGACAGCATTTTGCTTTATTGGAAAATGCTCCTAGAAAATGCTTACCATTAACTTGAAATCTCTCTGAAAGACTGATTTGATTTTATTTAGTAGGTGTTTAGTTCGAAGGATTCAGCAATAAGTGCTTGTCCTAGCACAAACATTTTTGGGAGAATCATGCATATTCAGTGGCAGCAAAAGGGCACTAAACATGGGTTTGTCTAAGGACTGTGGGATATTAGATGTGTCAGCATAAGAAGCATTCTTGTCCCTTATTTTTATTCTCTCCTGCTCTTTATTTAAGCCCTCCAGGAGGTCTTTTATATAGCTGTGTTTTCCCCGACAATGGTATAACCATCCTGGGATATACTTGAACTGGCATAACTGTTAAATATAGACAGACTAATTCAGTTTTAGTCGAAGTCTCAGAAAGGCACCAGAGAAATCATGTCATCTCTCGTGCTACCTGAATGTCACCGCTTCAGAGGAAGTCATCTTCAAGGAGAAGTCATCTCGGTGTCTCTTATTGTCCCGTTGTGCCACGGCTTGGATCTCCATGCTGTTAAAAACCAACCTGTTAATTTCCGTGCACAATCTAATAAATGCAAAAGAGTCAGTGTGGAACAGTCTCATTCACAGCTGGTTATTTTGTGTTTCTGTAATTAGCGTAACACACGCAATTACAGCTGTCGATACTCTTCGGCTGAACCTACCTAACAACTCGCTTGCTCTGACAGGGCAAGATCCTGCTCCATCTTCCCCCAGCTCACCTCTCCCTCTGCCCCCTGCCCCACCACCACCTCTTCCTTTTCCTTCTAACGCCCACCTCATGCTTGATAGCTCCTGCGCTGAGCCAATTCGATTCACTAACCTGGCAAAAAGCTGCACACTTCCTTTGATAGGTTATTTTTCTGTCAATTCAGTGCATTGAATGGGCTTGGCACTGAGTCCTGTAAATGCCAGAAGTGGCACAAGAGGAAGGGGATTATGTGGTCAGCACTGGGGTGAGCTGCAACAAGGCCAGAGGTTGGGCTCTCTGTTTTGGGTCAGAAAGCCACTAGGTGGGGTAAAACTGTAGGTGTGATTTCCCCCTCTCTTCATAAGTAACCCCGCTGTCCTCAGTAGGAGCATCTCCAGGACCGTGTAGCTTGGACTGTGTCTCAGGGCTGACAGTCTGCTGTCTAAGAAGGCGTGATGTCCTACGGAAGCTTCTTCTGATGTTGGGCATTGGCAAGGTCTTTCTGTTGATGCGGACTCTCTGGTTGTGAATGCAAGCGAAATAAAGCCGTTCTACCAGTGGGGGACATAATTTGGGCTTCTCTATTTGACCATTTATTTTCATGCAATGTGTAGAAGCGTAATTACTTTTGAGCCTGTTACTGATCAAACTTGGTTGAAAGGGGCTTAGAAGTTATTACAGAAAGGATAAAGAAGCACCCAGACAGACACACAAGCAACATGACTGCAATGAGCTTAATTTCCTTAGGAAGCCAGGCAAACAATTACTCTTCCACAGGGTCTAATTTTATATGGACAGAGATACCAGAACACTAATGCATAAAAATTACAAATAACATTGAGGCTGTGCTGACGGGCGGAAGAAATTGCAGTGTGCCGTTCCAGACTGTTCCCCCTCAAAGTTATCCCTTCTTCTCAGCATGCATAAGGACAGCATTATTAGTATGTGGATGAGCTGTCAGGGCAAAACATCTGGTGTAAGGCAACCAGTTTGTCTTCCACAGCTGCTGCAATCTGTCTCTAAAACTGCCTTAACAATCCCATGAAGAATCAGCCCAGTGTACGGGTGATCTTCTCGTGTCACAAAGAGACCGTAATGCAAGCCAGGGGTACCAGCACTGTGCAGAACTGCAGGGCTTTCTTCTCCATAGGTACCGTTGACCTACGCTTTCTGCAAAATATGGCCACTTGTGTCAAACAAAGTTTGCTGTAGCAATTCTACTGAAATAAAAATACATTGTATGTTCTTAAAAGTCTCAACCTTGTAGCATTTTGACTTATTTTTTACTTAGTCTGTGTGGGTGCGAATCTAGTGATGACAGCACTGGCTACTGACGGCCAGGACTCGCTGCTGGCCCCAGCTCGTGATTACCCCACCACACGCCAGCTGTCGTGGATAATGCTTGCACCTTTATTCAGGCTGCACACAATAGGATGCATCGTGGCTGTTGGTGTCAAGCAGGAGCTTCTTCCCAGCTACCGCAGAGTCCTCTGCCTCTCTTACAAGCAAATTTGATTTTTCGGAGCACCCAGGTCCAGGCACAGTTCCCAGTTTTTCAGGGCAGGCTCTCGCTTTGTGGATGAGCAGTAGGACTCCACCATAGGCTTGCAGAAACTGCCTGCAGGGCTGGTCCCATTGCATGCATGGACCCCTCCATTCACATGGGTCTTGCCCATGTCTAATGCTCTGCCCATCACACAAAAACTGTTTTTCTTACATTTTCATTTCTTGGCAGATGCAGCCCCTCACCGTCTCCTTTGCAGCAACACGTAGTGAGCTGTCGCTGCTGTCCTCAAGTCAGCAGATGACACATCTCCTACAGTAAACACAAAAACAAGGGAATATCTACCTTCAGGATGATAACGAGGAGTGGGGAGAACTTGCAGTGTTACTGCTGCATCACTGCACTCCCTCTTGTCTAGGAGAATTACTCTCCGTGGCTGAGAGGTAATTTAACTCTCGGGCTCATTCACCTCTTGGCCTCCGTGTTGCTGCTCTGAATATAATGGCCGTGGGCGAGGGAGGGAACAGAGTATGGTAGGAGCGCCTGGCCATTAGGAGCAAGGATGGAGTCCCCGAAGCACTTCACACCTCCAGGGTGACATCCAGAGTGACTTTTTGTCCACTATTGGCCTGCCTGAATTAGAATTGGCAGGAAAGGGGTGAAAGGACAGGGATCCTGTTCCAGCTTCTCTGAGCCATCCTGTCCCCTGAAGGGTATTTTGAAATGCAAAATGCAGTTCTTTTATCTTTGCTATAGCAGCATTATTTAAAACACAAATGTAGCTAAACTATTCAAATACGCAAGTTAAAAATATCTTTGAAGTAACAGCCTGCCATAGCCTTACTCCAGAATTACTGAAAAGCATCAACCTGGTTAAATACTGGCAGTGTACTTAAATGGCGCACCCATGGTCTGAAAGCGCTGTGCTGTTCTGACCATTGCTGCCAGTTTCTCCGTATTCTAGCCAAGGAGTTGATATAAAGACTTCCTTTAAGGGTTGTTCAAAATTAAGCTTTGAATTTTTCATAATACCCAGTGTCTGTGGTTTTATTTGACACTTTTAAACCTGTTTCGGAGTTTCCAAGAAACAGCGTTAGTGACATCAGTGGGTAAGAGCTGGATGTTTCCTTGGAGCATCTCACCTAATCATCCTTCACCTTTCAAAGCTGAGATTGAGTGAGCCCTGCAGAGACCTCCTGCCCATGCTTCAGCCCTCCCTGCAGTCCTGCTGCAGAGGAGGGTCGCAAAGCTGCACATCCAGTCTGTGACACCTGAACATGCCCACAAAGAGCCCAAAGAGCAGCATGAAATTTGTGGACTGGTCACAGAAACGATGGAAGTTGACTGGATTTGGACAGCGTGCATTTAAAATGCTAAAAAAACCTGAAAAAACTCAGTTTGGGCACCCAGGTTTAGCAATTTTGACCTCTGGTCCTCAGTTTCCATCTGTAAAATGGGAATAATGATCTCTATTTTTTTTTTAGATGTGGCAAAACCAGATGCATAGATACTTTGTAAAGCACTGAGGTACTGGGATGAAAGCTATATAAAAGCACCCACAAAGAAACACGTGTCTTCAGTTCAGATCTTGAACAATATGCTTGGGGATTAAGAAGTAACAACATAAATAGCAAATCTGTAGTAAGTATTTATTTTGCTCTATGAATAAGGCAAAAATCCTGTGGAGAAAATCTTGCATGACTAAGTAATAAAAAATCCCCTGTGTATCGGCTTAAGATTTCATTGACAGTTGCCCAGGCAGCCTTTATCCAAAATTTAAGTGTTTGACTTTGTCACCTCAGCATTCCTACAACTGTAGTTTTCTGAATGGATTATATATGTACCCTCCCTTTAACTGCTGCTTTCTCATCGTTTATTTAAGAAAACATTTGAATTGCTTTAGATGTCTTGTGAAGTTAATTAAATAATATTAGGGATAATTAAGTGTCATAAAACATGATATAAACTTGTTGATGTCAAGGGGGATGTTTAAAAACGACGGCAATGACAGGTAAATTTGACATACGTCAGTATTTTTTCTGTAAGCTTACGTAATAGATAACCACATTTGTTTTCTTTTCCAAGCTTCCCTGTCCATATAATCTGGGTTTATTTTATTCTGTAGCTTGATTACATTAAAGCCATTGTTATTTTTTGAAGTAAAAATTATCTTCTAATCGTGCATCTTGAAATGCCTGTCAAACACCATTTTTTGTTAACATTTTTAACGATATAAATGATTGGGTTGGGTTAATTAAAATATATCATTAAGACTGTATTTTTCCTATATTAAAAAATTGATTGCATTTTACATCTTCCTTGCTTTTGTTAGAGCAGCTCCACTACAAGTTGCTGTATACCAGCCTGTTGTCTACGTCTCCGCACATTGACCTTTGTTGTAAGATCTGCTATAGACATCACAAACTCTCACATCAATTTACTACAATTGGATGTGGCATCTTCCAGCTAATTTGATTTAGGAAGAAATGCACCTGGCTCTGTTTTTCCCTATAGAATGTTGAGGGAGTTCGGAGTCCTCCCAGATGCCATCTATCTGAGTAGCCCATGTGTTTTTCAAGGTCTAAGCGGTTTGTCTTCATCTTCCAAAATATAAGCCATTACAGTAGAAGAGTAGCTAAATTATTTAATGTAAAAATAAATTTGATTTTGGGTGCAAAATGCATGCATATGTGTATGTATGTATATATGCATGTATATATATGTATAATGTATGGATGGGGGGTTATTATACATATAAATATAAAATTTATTATATATGTGTGTATATGTGCATATTCATATATATGCATAGTATGCACATAAAATGAAAACATGTTCCTATGCCGCAACAATATTTAATATTCTGAGTTTTTTACAAATTCACTATTTTTGTCTTTTAACATTAAGCTGTTCCAGGGACTCTTTGCAAGAAGAAATAACATTTCAGGTCTTTGTGAAACTTTCCAGGCACTGATTTAGGTCCCGTGGATCAAGCAGGTTATGCAGATCAATCCTGATACAGCAGCAGGAGCACAGAGAGAACGAACCACAGACTTGTGTTTTCTCTTTCATCACATAGGTCCAAAAGTAAAACCATGATTTAAAGCATATACACCAGCCTTCATTACCGTATAAGAATCTTGAGTAATCAAACAAATTAAATCTCTGGATACAGAGTTGCAAATGGTGATTAAAATGAGTCCGGACAGTTCGATGGAGGAGGTTGGTGCGGTCCTGCTGGAGCAGGAGCTGAACTGAGCAGAGCCAGCAGAGGATGGTCCCGCAGTACTGAGCAATATTCTAGATGTTTTCACTGCTCGATTTTTTGGCACGCAGGGCGGGTGGGTGAGGGGAAGGTGTCATTTACCGAAATATTATTTTAATGAAAAACTATTTAAGTTGATAAAATATATATTTAATAGTGTAAACTCAACATGTTCTACTTCACTGCAAATGGAAAGCCTAATTAAATTAAAATTCAATTTTTTGAAAACTTCTCATTTTGGCTTTTCAGAACTACAACGGTTGTGTTTACTTTCAACTGGCTGTCAGTACGTGGAGGAACAGCCCAGTTCCTGGGGTTTCCAGATTCAGTGTCCTCCAGGAATCCAGAACCTTTCCCAGGGCCTAATCCTTGCATGTAGATTAAAAGTCATTCTTGATGGAGTCAGTGAGTGCTGGGTTTGTGCTTCAAAGGGGGTGGGGGGAAGGAGCAAAATATGACTTTTGGAGGGATTTGGTGTCCAAGAATTCCTGGGGGTAAAATCAGCCCCTACAAGAGAGAATCATGAGTAGCACAAAAATACAGCCGTCAAAAGCATGAATATCTGCTCTTCACAACTACAGTAGATAGATTCAGTGTTAAATATGTCTTTGGAAGGATAAAATGCTTTATTAAAGTGATTGTGCTGGCAATAATTTGCAAATCTTAAAACAAAAAAAAAAAATTAACCAGCTATGTGACAGTTTATTTTGGTCCTTCGATTGCAAAAACCTATAAAGCTCTGTGTAGAAGTAAAAAGAAATGGTTTGTTAAAGGTGAAGTTGGAGGAATGGACTATTCTGAAATACTTTGACTGCTCTATCTGCTCTTTCTTTTCCTGTCTACAGATTCATGTGTACAGACCATATCTCCTAATGAAATCTTCATATTTCACAATATTACCAGTTTTGATAAAATAAATAAATTATGTGAAACCAACAAAGGAATACGGTTTACACATTTTGAATCTACTTTGGGTATGCCTTTACAACAAAATCCTTAAATAATTTCTGGAAGTATTTAGAGTACTTGCATTTTAAAATTATTCAGGCCCCTGGGAAGTAAAAAAAAAAAAAAGACTTTGTTTAGAAAACCAGCTTGCAATGGAGTATAGATCTAGAATACAGCCATCATTTACTTTATAAATATATTTATTTATTTTCTCACAGAATAATCTTTGGCAATGGTTCCTCTTTTCAAACCATTTGTCTGTAATTTCCATTTACTGCAGTGACACCTAATGGTGGGAGAAGAAGAATTGATCTCCAGCCGCCTTGTTTGCTGTTGAACAAAGGGGGGTTTCGCATTTTAAGCTGGTGGGGAATGTATGGATTCTTTCCTCTCTCTTCGAAGAGCAAACAGACTCTGCTGCGATCTGGAAAGCATTCAGCTGCAGGAACAAAAGCATCTAAACTAAAACTATGGCCTTTAGAAAGGCAAAGATCCAGCCTTGCAATTTTTTACAAGCTTCTAAGTGCGGAACTTCCACTACAAGTAAGGAGAGACAGCTAGGGCTGATTATTAAAATGACTAATAACAAAATGATACATAATAGTTCTTTGTGGCATATGGTCATGACTATACATCTGGAAGTTTCAGGCTCAAGAGGGCTAATGTTTGTGATGGATATTTTAAATTCATCTGTGCTAAACGCTGCCAGAAAGTGAGTTATTCAGGTCAGAATAAAAGTTGGCAAGATATATGCCAAAGATGTTCAGAATTTACTTCTGTATAACAAGCTTATAAAATACCTTTTTATGCAGCTAAGACCAGCTGGACGAAAGTTAATCAGCCAAATGCAATTATAGGAGGTGCAAGTCTTATTAATGTATTAGGAATTCTCAGGGTACTACTGGACCATTCCAGATGTGCTGCTGCATAATGAGTACGGCGTAACCTTGATCAAGAAGCCAATCTGCCCAGGCTCCTCATCTCTTCTAATAATCTATATAATATTTACTTGCGATGGCTCAGAAGGGACTAATAGAAGTAATAGGTTCTCATTCAAATGTAGACTTCATTTTCTAATAAATGCAGCTCGGTATAAGCCTGAAATGACAAAATTTCTTTTCATCTTTAGTAGAAAATGACATTTCTTTACACATGCAGCTAACCAAAGGCAGGCCTTATTTAATATTCTGGCTAGGACAGGTGTGTTTTGATGTTGTAAAAGCCAAACAAAATGATCAACTTTGTGTTGGACTAGTGACAGCCTCCATGGCATATTTTTTACTGAGATAGCGGGCAGCCAGCTTTGGGAAGGGGGGTCTTCCAGACTGCTCTGAAGTGAGATGGCAACCAGGCAGGCTGGGAGGGAAGAGCAGATTGCCGGTCCGAGGAGAAAATGTGGGACTTGTGAAGACAACGAGAGGTTTGTCTGTTGGAGTTTTGTCTTCTCGTACTGCAGCAGGATTCTGCCCTTTTGGTTACGAGGCAGCTTGAGGAAAAGCTACCGGCTGTGCCTCACCAAGCCACTTCTTCCTCTGGACAGATACAAGATATAGCATAGGAGGCTTGCATCTGACCTGCCTGCTCAAGATACCCACAAAAATGTCCCTACTCTGTTTTCACCTTTATTAACATGAGATTCATAGATCAACTTTCTTGCCTGCAAATGTGTTATTAACCAGGTAACCACAGGGACACCAACCTTTCCCCTCAGACATTTGCACAACTCGCTGGCCATCGGTAATTATGTCCCATTACAAGGGCTGCCAGCAGCCTCCACGCTACGCTGTTGTTCTGGTAGTATTCTGGCATCTAAAAAGACCACAACAAATCTACGTGTCTTCCCCATTTGTACTGACATTCCCCAAAGGAGGCATGGTTCGTCTTAGGGACCTATTGTCCTCTTTGTACATACAGTCAACTCCCATTAATCTCATTAATGAGACCTACATTCCCAAACTGGAAGGAAAAAAGTCAGCTGGTAAGAAACAAAGATTTCCTGGGGAGGCAAGAAGGGAGCTAAGGAGACCGTAAGTCCTCCGGCCCTCTGCTCCCCTCCCAGTGGTGCCCCAGAAATGCCTGGGGGAGCACCCATAGGAGCACCCGTGCAGCAGAGCGGGGCCACCCACCCATCCCCTTCGGCTCAGCTCATGACTGATTGCACACGTAGGAGGGAAGGGAAAGAAGGGGGAGGAACGGGAAAGAAAACGAGTGCGGTATGTCTGTTGGCCCTTCCAGCAGCGATCAATGTCTGGTGATATTCAGTAGGTGTTTCTTGTGGTCCTCAGAAGGCACACAGGGAGGAAGAATGAATGCGGTGCCTTCGCTTGTGTGTGCGGTATTTTCATCTCAGGAGAGGAAACATAAACAGCCATTTAACCTTTCATATTTTATAATAAATTTCACTGAATCAAATCTGGAAACACTGTTGCAGGCTTAAAATAACCCTCATTTAGCTGAACTGCTTGGGAACAAAACTTAACGAATAGTCTCTGCTGGAAGAAATAGGTTCTTGCAGGAAGCGGTGCAGCCCAGACTGAGTAATTACTGTGTCTCGCTGAAGCACGCTTTTCCTGCCCTCCTGGTGCCATCTGCACAAGGGACCTTCCCCCAGCTCCTCTCTGGAGGTAAGGGGTTACCTCTCCCTTCCCCAACAGCAAGCAGAGATACAAGCCCAAACAAGTGGCGTGTACTTCACCGTCCTAAGGATCCGGCAACTATCTCTGGGGCACCAGGGTGCTGGAAGATGGCCCTGAGCTAGCACTCTGGGCTTGCTTTTAATTTTAGCCAGGTGATGACTGATGAGAAATACCATCACGTATGTATATGAAACAGAAAGTTATCTGAGACCTGCAGCCTCAGAAGCATCCGCTACTAAGCCTGCAAGAGAGAAGCCAGCTAAATTCAGGATGAGAAGCAGGCACAAGCAAAGTAAGCACTTGCTCAGGGCAAGGGGCTGAGGGGACTTGCAGAGTCCCAGTCCCAGCCCCAGGTGAGGAGCCTGGAACCGTGGCTGTGCCTGGCCCACACCACCCATGTGCAAGTGTACGACAGCCCGTGCTTCTGGGCAGGAGGGAGACCTGCAGAAAGCAGGCTCCTCAGCCAGGTGAGGACGTGAGAGATGGAGCTGGGAGGTGGCCACATTTCTTGTCCCCAACACGCTATGTTGCCCCTGCCACCAGCTCTGGCTGGATGCTGAAGCTCGGGGCCGTGAACAAGGTAGGAGTGAAGGCAAGCAGAGAGCAGGGATGGATGTACAGAGAGTGGGGCCATGGGAATACACCCAGCCTTGGTGCTCTGAGTCATCCAAGAAGGCTGGTGCCAAGGAGCTGCTCTGCTGCGACTGAAAAATTGAATTTTGCTTGTGCTTACTGGGAAGACTTGAGTCAGCCCTGGTTGTGCAAAAAAAAAAAAAGAGAGAATTGCCCAGATTATGTGGCATTATTGCCTTTATTACCTACGTCAAATGAGTCCAATGTTTTTTCAGACTTTGTGGCCTGATGATAGGGCATTCAAACGTCTGTGTCCTGCATTGGAGATTGAATTTAATTGCCCAACAGCTGTCACACATGTTGTGAGATGTGGCCATAGTCCCCAGATGTGTGGCAGACCAGCCCAGGTGGAGGGGCAGAGAAACCAGAGGATGTCCCCCCCAGGCAGGCGGCACTGTGGTTGTCAGCAGTACACGTCAGCTACTGGGACTTAAATATGCACTGAAAGGTAAGGATGTTCTTGAGGGTTTCACCGAACAGAGGTTGCCTTCAACATCTCCTTTGTTAAATCCTTCAGCAGAATGTCTTCTTAGGCAGTAAACGGCCTTCCGAAACACTGATCGTGGCCCATGTGGCTCTCCCTCGTGAGGCAAAGCAGTCTGCAGACAACTCCACTGGTTCGCTTAGTTCACTTTTCCACAACTAAGTGTCCTCCTGCGAGCATAGCTATACCAGGAGAGGATGAAAGCTGCTTGTACACAGAGGCAGTCCCTTGAAATAGGAAGCACAAGATCCCTTAGGCACCTCACTCAGTGCAGTTCACTTAGCCGGCAGCCTAGTGCTACGGACATAACACGGAGTTCAAAGCCACAGCTACCGTACTGCCGTGCGAGGTGTTTGGCTGGCTGACGCTGGCCCACCAGCTTCGAATGGCCACTTATGGGTAAAAGGCACGGAGTGATGCTGCTCCTCCCAAACTCCCTCAACCTCCACCCATCAGCATGGCCATTCCCCTGCTGCACATCAGTCATGTATCCAAACTATACGATATACTTAGAGCCACCCAGAACGGTTCGTCTGTGCTTTTTGCAGAAGCATCGCGAATTCAGCCAGTAGCAAACGATTAATCATATCAGTCCTCCCGGTTACACAGAGTTACCCTGGAATCAGGCTTTGGAGGCTTTTTGGGTATTTTCTTAAGCACACATTTTAAGAAACAGATGCCCAAAGTCTGAAATGAAAGATCAGCATGCAGTGATACAACTTAACATTAAGGGAAGTCCTTTTGGCGGTTGGAAGAATGCATCTCTCCTGACTACGCCTAGATTGAACTGCCTCTGCATGCCATTGGGACATATCTGGAGCCTGCAGCCCTGCTCCTGCATCCAGGTCCGTAGCTGTCAGCTGTACACGTGTTGCCTTTGCTGTCAGCCACTGGCCTGTGGAATTGCCATCCAGAAGGACCTGGACAGGCTTGACAGGTGGGCCCATGCCAACCTCATGAAGTTCAGCAAGGCCAAGTGCAAGGCCCTGCACCTGGGTCGGGGCAATCCCAAGCACAAATACAGGCTGGGTGGAGAGTGGATCGACAGCAGCCCTGAGGAGAGGGGCTTGGGGGTGTTGGTAGATGAGAAGCTCAAGATCAGCAGGCAACGTTCATTCACAGCCCAGAAGGCCAACCGCATCCTGGGCTGCATCAAAAGAAGCGTGGCCAGCAGGTCAAGGGAGGTGATTCTGCCCCTCTACTCTGCTCTGGTGAGACCCCACCTGGAGTACTGTGTCCAGCTCTGGAGCCCCCAGCATAAGAAGGACATGGACCTGTTGGAGTGAGTCCAGAGGAGGGCTATGAAGACGATCAAAGGATTAGAGCACCTCTGCTATGAGGACAAGATGAGAGAGTTGGGGTTGTTCAGCCTGGAGAAGAGAAGGCCCCGGGAAGACCTTATAGCATCCTTCCAGTATCTGAAAGAAAGCTGGAGAGGGCCTACGAGAAATATGGAGAGGGACTTTTTACAAGGGCACGTAGTGATAGGATGAGGGGTAATGGCTTCAAACTGGAAGAGAGTAGATTTAGATTAGATCTCAGGAAGAAATTTTTCACTCTGAGGGTGGTGAGACACGGGACCAGGTTGCCCAGAGAAGCTGTGGATGCCCCATCCCTGGAAGTGTCCAAAGCCAGGCTGGATGGGGCTTTGAGCAATCTGGTTTAGTAGGAGGTGTCCTTGCCCATGGCAGGAGGGTTGGAACTAGGTGATCTTGAAGGTCCCTTCCAACCTAAACCATACAATGTTTCTATGATTGCTTTGAAGCCTTTGTACTCACTTTTTTTCTTCAGCAGGCTTACCATGTTTCATTAACATGTGACAATTAAACCAAAATGCATTAGAACAAAAATTATGGGAAATTCCCTTCTAATACCCAATCCCCATGACTGTGCAGAGGGTGGAGGTTGCCAGCAGACCCTGCCAGGTTCAATCAGGGTACGCTGTATGGCTGGGGGGTAAGGCGTCAAGAGGCACTTTGGGATCCTGGGTGCTGGAAGAGTTAATATTCTGTGCTATGTGGAGGACACAGCTGCCTTAGTACTATATCAGTGTTTATGTTAAGGAGATCGAGGAGGAAGGCCACTACCTTAAAGCTGTGCTAAATGCGTTCATCCGGAAACGTGTGCTGATGTTATGGAGAGGAAGGGAGATCCAGAACTGCAAAGTTTGGATTTATGTCTGGAAAAATTAGATGCTCTTCAGTGTACAAAATTTAACTGGAAATCTAATTACTAAAGATTTTTTTTTTTTGTGGTGAGATGTCCTTATCTCAATTTCCAGTAAGGTAGCAGATACTAAGACATGAGCCTTCCTATGATGTTAGGTCTGTTTTGCTTCCAGCCACTGAGAAAACCCAGAAGTCTACATATTAAAAAAATAAAAAATTTAAAACCTTCCCTAAGATTTTACCTTGAGTTTGGTTCTAGAAATGTGCAAAAGTTTGGTTCAGTCCAAGTTTTGTTGTTTCAAAATCACATGCAACCAAAATGCTTCTGGGGGGCAGGCAGACATTTTGATATTACTTTGATTTCAGTGTGATTTGGGACCCTTTTAGTTTCAGAAAGAGGGGAATCAGCTGCACAGCATAATGAAGCGCTGTGATGCTAAATATAAAGTCATTTATAAATTGGGATGACTCACTAACTGCAAAATGGTTAAAGCTGGGCTAATTGTTGGGCCAAGACCTGCTGGGAGGAGAAAGAGAAGGAGATTTAGGAAATCATTTATGGCTCCTTCATTTCCAAGCTGCTCTGGCACCAGGAAAGCTAAAGCGGTTACAGAGCTGCTTTAACGACCCAGGGCAGCCACATCCCGGGCATCAGCTGGTCTCCCTCTGGTGCCCCGTGCCTCGGGCACCAGCTGGTTGAGGGTCCTTTTCTAACCTCTAAGAGACATCAGCCCAACGTGGGGGAAACCTGAGCTGCCCTGAAAGAGCTGGTTTCTGTCCTTTTTCGTATATTTTCTGTATTTAATCCTGGAGGAAAAGAAATGTTTGTCCAGAGCTAGTTCCTCTGAAACCCTTTGCTCTCCTCAAGCGATGCTGTCTGCTATGTAGGGAGCAGCTGAGTGGTTGGCAAGGCACAGACTGACGTGGGAGGGTTAGTAATACTTTTTGGAAAGCAGTGCTTTGACAGCAAATCATCTCCAATTACAAACCCCCATATTTTTCTCCATGTTTTGAAAAAACTCCCTAGATTTAAAAAAATAACCTTAACTTTTGAAATTACTAGCAAGATTTCTCCCTTCCAGAGCTCTGACTTTATCATATAAAATCATCTCTGCTACCCAAGTGTTAGGTGTGTCATTCTTGGAGTCCTGGTTTTATTTAAGTACAGGATATTTAAATTTTATTTTCCCATTAATTAAATTACTTATTCATAAATTATATCATAAATGACAAGGCCTTCTGATGAAAATATTTTCTTTCTTTTGACAATGACAGTAGTAAAAAGCTTGTATGGGCATGTCCTGCTAATTTGTATCTTTGGAAAGTGTACTTTTGGTCACACTTTTCTAACGAGATGTTTTGGAAACAGATGTTATGGTGCAGATCTGTGCCAGAATGGCTTCAGTTCTGTTCAGTAAAAACGCCTGTTGCAATCACAACCAATTCCCAAAGCAGCTCTTAAAACACTCATATTGAGCTCTGCTCCTCGTTACTGCTTTTTTCCTGGGAGCCGACTCTTTCTGGCTCTTTCTTGTAGGTTTAGGTTTGGGAGCCCGCACAGAAACCCCAGTCCTGGCACAACCCATCTCCCTTTCTTAGACCACTTGGTACCGGGAACTGACAAATTGCTTTAAATCTTTCCTTCGTCCACTGCTCTTCACGGCCCAATTAGTCAAAGCCAGGTAGTGATCAGCTCTACCTGCAATTTGACCACAAGCTGTTATACATCTTTTTTTTCCTCTCTTTTTTCTTTTTTTTTTATTTTTTTTTTTTTATTATTATTATTTACCATGAGTTCAGAAATTGAAGGAAACTTCATTCAAGAAGCCAGAGCTCTTCTAGGGGGGAAAAAAAGCCAAGAACAGTGCTTCTGCTTTGGGAAATGGAAAGAAGACCTTTAAGGTCCTATTTCTCTTATCAAGCAAAAAATGCAAAGCAGCTGGAGACTGACCTGAATCTGGACACTGGGAAAAAGGGCAGAGGGGGAAGGGAAGAGAGGGGCAGAAGAGAGGGGAGGGAGGAATGTCCCATATCAGCAGCAGGGCATGGATCAAACTTGGAATGCCTGATGGTGATTGAAATGGTGCACAACTTGAACACCATAAACTGCCTGTTAATTTTAATATCTATAAATTATGTTATAATTAACTGAACATCGTCATGACTACTCTTCTGTGGTAAATATACTTACTATAATATTCTTTTGCATTACAGAAATGATTTAATTTGGTGTGGTTCTAAATAGTAATGTAAATTCCCATCAGTATTTAAAATGAAGCACAATTTATGCTGCAAATCTGCTATTTGTCATATATTTAAGGCTTTGAAGACAGTATTACTTCTGACTATCTGTATCAAGGAGAACAAGGGCTTTTCCATCCACTGCAAAGCAAGAAACACTGTCCATGTCATAAGACTCACGTGTAAAATGTGTGTAAGAAAAACATAAATAACAGTAATGCACCAAAAGTTGGACAAAGAGCTTGACACGGAGTGTCTGAAATAAGTGAGTCCTGATGCTGCCTCGTGTGGTCTCCGCGTCAGGAGCAGATCTCCGAGAGCCGCCTCGCACATTCTTCGCAGCCCTGAACCGGCCGTACAATGCCGGAGCCCGAGGTTGTTAAGTTCAGTAAGAGCAGGAATGAGCCATTGATGCTGCTTGAAACAAGGGAAAACAATAGGTCTTTAAGACAGCTCCCATTGCTGAATGTAAATTGTTTTTTAATAAAATGTAGACAAAACCAGATGATGTCAGAAGAATTCCTCCCCTGTGCCACCCTGGAGATTGTTCAATAAACGGCAAGAGGCGCATACATTTTGGGGAACCTTTCCGGGTTTCTCATGCCCGTTGCAGCTGTACACCAGAGCCTGTAGGCCCTTTCTTGTATACCCAAATCCTTATATCCAGTGAGGTTACTCCCATGAAAATGCAGCACATTTGTGTTGCAGGTCTGTGGGGTGGGACTCACAGGCAGCAAGTACACGGCTATTTTCTTTCTACCTTTAACTGCGCCTTGTGGGACATTCCACGCTTCATTTGCTGTGTTGAATTTTCCCCTCCCTCTCATCAGCATTTGTTTTCCCCAGATCTTGTTGCTGGTGAGTCCTTTCTTAGATTAACAGAAATCACATAAAAAAATTCAGACTCGTCTGTGCGTTTATGTGTATATATACACACAAAATAATTGCATGTGTGTGCACGTATATATTTATACATATGACTACATATACACGTGTAGAGGGTGTGTATAGATGTATGTGTACATATATAGTCAATTTTTGGAGCGAGAAGCCTTGTGTTGGCAAATTGTGTTAATGAGAAACAAATCTTCAAGCTGATAAATAATGGCCATTTAAGATAACCTATATGCTAGCACTTCATGTTTGATCATTTTCTTCAACATTATCCCCCAGCACTTAAAGTCATCTGATTTCATGTGTTGTATCTGTATTAAAAATAACGCGGTTCCCTGTAATTCCTTCTGTATTTTCTTCGAACACAAGGGAGAAAGCACATTCCCTAATATATTTTATGGGCACACTCTCTTTGTAATATTTCCTTTGCAAAGGTCCTGCTCATATTTGTATCTTATTACTTTTCTTATACTGGATTTATTGATAGTTTCTAACAAAAATACGATTTCAGTATATTTACGGAACAAAACTCAATATAACAGCCCCCAATTCAATTTTTTTCATCAAAATGGAGAACAATAAAGAATCTAAAGTCTTCAGTTCAGACACATAGCATCAAAAACCCCTATATTGTTAAAAGAAATAACTCAATAACAGGGAAGTGATAGATATTACTTAAAGAAGAACATTAGCTGTGTTTACCTTATCTGTGTTTCTAATAATTCAGACTACAACTTAGAGAGTCACACATATTTTGCTCCTGAAACATGTATAAATTCAGGCATATTCTGTATATGAGGAAAATTAATGCCTATACATTAAGAAGTATTTATTGCATATCATTATTGCTAGTAACAGTGTTACATCCATTCAGATGTATTTCATATGAAGGGGTGGTGTTGTTGTTGTTGATCTGCCACACTTCTTTTGTAAATGTGTTTTGTTTGTGGAGTTGAATTTTTTTGCTAAAAGTTCGTATTCTGCATTTCTAATGGATTACTTTTAGAGAAAGACTGTGGAGCTAGTTCGGGGGGCTGTTTTGTTTGTTTTTCTATTGACCACTAGCTAAAGATTTGATTAATAACTTAGGCTAACAATAGATTTTTAGTTAAATAGATGGATGAATTCATTATTTACCTGTTCTTACTCTCGTGTGTATTGCCCAGAGATGATTATAGCTGTTTTAGAAATGATCCTTATTTATGGTATGTTGCATCATCCAGAGATGTAGTAATGATTTTAGATTTTCCACCTAAATTACAGGGCACTTTCCACTGAAAATGGTAAACAATATTACAAACTTAAAAAAAAGAAGTAATCTGATTTCAGGGAAGAGGGAACCCAGTGAAAGATGTGTGCTTTTATAAGGATGGACAATGGAAAGCAAAATAATAACTCCTAAGTTTGATTGTTCAAATATATTCTGCAATACAGAGAGCTGCATGCAGGCTGGAGCAGGCATGGGGCAGGAAGGTTAAGTAGAAGAGAAGGCACAATACTTCAGATTGGCAGTAGACTGCAGCAAGAATAATCTAATCAAAACTAAATTCAATTATCTAGTCCCAGGGCAGGCTCCTGGGACTGCTGCACTGAATGCTAGCAGAGCTCCTCCTAGACATTTTTCCCCAGTCAAACTCACATGATGAATGCAGATGAAATTTGAAATATGAAAATCTGAAATAATTTATGGAAGTTGTCAGAAATTTGGCCTGCTTGTGGTGTAATTTCCTCTGAGACGAGGCAGGCTGGCTCATTGCTTCTAGTCTCAGAGCAGTTGCTGGTCTTCCAGTGGATGGATCAACCCCTTTAAAATGCTCTTCCAGACAAATTACAGCTCATTACAGACAGCCTTGCACCATGCCATTATGTCAGAGGAAATCTTTTTTCATTTGCACAAATTTGCTTGGAATTCTCATATTTATTTGAGCATCCATTATCGAATCTGAACATTGAATTATCCACAATTATTTTCTGGGTAGGCGGATGTTTGTGTATATGGAATAGATAGTGACTGTGTAGATATACAAATATTACTGCATTGCTGAAAATCCTGCGTATTTCGAACAACTGCATTTATGTAGGGAGTTGCTACATATATATATATATATATATATATAAAAACGTTGTTTCCTGAATATGGTATTTTAGGAGATGTGTTTACTTTCTGAAAGGAGGCATCTTCAGAAACCAGCTCACTTCCCAGTGACTCAGAGTCTGCTCTTTGCAGCTCTCACAATTAGAGCTTCTGTCTGTGCACATGTAATTCTCGTATGGTCTGGCCCCATGTGAGACATCTCCAGTTGTTACGTACTTTAAATTACATTCTGTAACAAACATGCTGTCTCCATCACTGCTGTGCTCACATCTAGCACACCTCCCACCTCTCCCTTGTGCTGAGAAGGGGACTAAGCGCTGGCATGCAAGAAAATGGAAGGACCAGCAGTGGGACACGTCCTGAAGACCTCACTCTTTTGCTCTCAGGCAAATTTTGCCTCAATCAAGACTATGAGCTAAATTATGTAGTCAATACTCACATTTTCTAGTTGCTTAACCCTGTAACTAGGCTACTGATATCACGACTTCATGGTTGTTTAACATTAGAAATATTGATTGCAAGAAAGATTTTACAAGTGGTAAATCTTGTGTGAAGTTGTCCCCTTGGTTTATCTCATCAGGGAAATTGGACTCGTAGATGCAGTTGTTCCTGAGGATACTAGTTGCTATAGGAAACCAGACCAATGTGCCATTGAGGACATTTTTGGTTTTGTTAAAAATGTAAAAATCCTGGCATTGGTCCTTCTGAGAAGAGCTGCCCAATGAGGAAGAGAGTGTGGAGAATTTAATCTAAAACACGGGGAGTTTTGCCTTTGTTTTAAGAAACATTCCATTGCAAATACTCTCAGATCTCCATATAAAAGTTTAATCATATTGAAGCTTTAAACTGCCTTTTCTGTCTCTTTATGTAGATACCCTTTAACTTATTTCTGATCTATTCCAGAACAGTAGCTCTCATCCCATCATTATTTCTGTCCTATGAACTGCTCACAGAAAGCTTTTTCCAGCCTTTACGGACTAAGAGCTGGAGGAGAATAGAGCGCAGCACTGTTTTTCTCATGTGGTTCACATAAATTCTCTTTCGTTATTCAGTCAGGTAATTAAGCACTGAAGAAAGGCTCACAGTGCGATTAGATCTCCCATAGTCAAACCTTTACAGACAACTGCAGTTAGGACCCTGGTATTTTTATTTTCTTGAAATAGAATTAGGTTTGAAAACTCTTTCACAACACTGCAGCAAAGCGAGCAGAGCTCAGTTTAACAAATAATGTGTTTAACGTGTAACAAATAACGTATGCCCACACGCACTTGCTCAGAGCCCACTCTGTTGAGCCAGTCAATATCTCAGATGCCCCACCCCTGAAGTGTTCAAGGCCAGGCTGGATGGGGTTTTGAGCAACCTGGTCTAGTGGGAGGTGTCCCTGCCCATGGCAGCGGGGTTGGAACTAGGTGATCTTTAATGTCCCTTCCAACTCTAACCGTTCGATGATTCTATGATTCCTTTGAGGGTCTCTCCTTTGGTTTTGTCAGAAGCCTGCCCAGTGCTCATGGAGAAGGTGCTCCAGCATGGGCACAATTGTCTGTAGGTTCTTCCACTCCAGGCACTTGCAGCTATAGCCTTCGGAAGAGGTACCAAGCACTGCCTGACAGCCAGGGTGGACCGCGCATGGCTTTGGTGAAGCAAACCCTTTTGCTTTTTGCTATCTGTAGAATATGGCGAAGGGCATGTGTTAACATGTTCATTCTTCTTCCCCTCAATATTGTTGACTGTTGTGGTGATGCATTATTGAAGATGTGCATTTGTCATTTTTACCCATTCCAATTTTTTTTTTCATTACCTTTCTAGAAAATAACTAGAGGAACTTTTCTTGTTATCAGGCTGAAAGGATTTTTTCTAGTTGTAGGATTTTTTTATGAACCCTTCAAAGGGTATCTTTCATTACATTAGTCAAATGTTTACTGCTATTCATCAGAAAACTGTCCACCCTGGATTATTTGGTAGGTTTGGGGATGTATCACGCATCCTGCTACATACCTTTGCCTTGCTGCTTAACCTAGTCATCTGTCTACATGAGAAGACTTTCCCCCATCTGGCTTTACAGTCTGTATTCAGTCTCTCAGTGGACTGTTTGTAGGGTGGACAGTATTTGGGACAGAACGTAAAATACAGACTGTTGAATGATCTCAGGATAGTTACCTCTGTCTGCCTTGGGACAAAGCCCAAGCAGAAGCGTCTCCATCCCTCCTAGCAGAACCACCAGATGCTGTAATAAACATGTGAGAATAAGTCACGGTGGTGTCTACAAGGATTTGATAGTCAGTGGATAGCTCTTAGTGACCTGCAGAAATTTGCAAGGGGCCACCTTGATTCCAGCAAACAGCCCCAAAAGCTCCTGGTGGGTTCAGGCAGTGGAGGAAATGCCTTCATCGCAGGAGACCCTTGAAACATCTATTTATGGCTGGGCCCGAGAGGTGTGAGTACTGGTAGAGGGGAATTGGTGGTGTGTCAGGATGATAGTAGAGCAAGAATGAACCCTGATTGATTATGAGGCTTATGAACATTAGCCAAATGCGGTCATTTGTGCAATTAATGCAATGATGCTGAGAACAGCAATATCTAGTACTTTATTGTAACCCTCTGAACAGAATTTTAAACTAAGAAGGAGTCATTTTGCTACTATGAAAGTTATTTATGTTAAAGATACATAATGATATTAGGACTTCAAAAACTAGAGCTACAAAATCATTAAACTGAGAAAGCTTTGAGCTATTTTATATGTCTTATATTTGCATTTTACCCATAATAAATATAAATTGAGAATATTCCCTTTAAAAAATGTCAGAAGGAAAAAATAATTACCTAGGAATCATGAATTTTGTTTATTAGGATTTCTGCTTCTTTTTGTGCTACGCATTTTGAAATATCAGTGAAGTCACTTCCCCGCCTCCCTCCATACCCATCGGTAGCGTTGCAGGATGGGGAAAAAAAAAACCCCTCACAGAAACGTGTAACTTACTTAAGTCACCACATTCTTTCTTTCATCTGGATAGCTGTTGCATGGCTGGAATAGGTTGTAGCCTCCCAGCTTCTCTTTGCTGCAGGAAACTTTGTAATAGCACTTAAATAAATAAAGAGACTGGGTAGGAGATTATTGCTTTCATTGTGCTATTGTATATGCGTATTATAGAGTCACCCCATAGATTGACACAATTAGTTGAATGCGGGACAAGACAAATGTTGTATATGACAGTGGGGTAGTATTGAAAGATGACCCCATATCTGGCGAGCTGGGAGTTATGGATCCATTGATAGCTGTTACCAGCATTTTGAAGCGTGGCTGTTAAATTTTGCCTGCTGGCTTCTGGCTGCTGGCCTGCCTGCCTGGGCAACCGCGCGGCTGAATGGAGCTGCAGGCAGCTTCGGCACTTTGTTCTTCTGTTATAATAACTGACCACTGACAGGAGGAGCCTCTGCAAAAAGCCAACGGGGACACGGCACCGCTAATCTTTGTTGCTCGTTTCACTGCCTGTGCTTCTGTTGTTGAAGCAATCTAAAAGGCTGAGACACTTTCAAACGCCTATGTATGGCAGCGCCGGCTGAGAAAAGAGGCTCTGTTCACAAAGAAAATATTCTAAATAGAAGTGGGAATTCTAATCAAACATTCAGCATTTCCTCCACAGAGAAAATAAGACCATAAGAAGATACCTAACAGTGACAGCTCAGCAGCTCTGAATACAAGCCGTTGTGTATTTAGATGCACACGTATGCTACAGACACGTGTGCGATAGACGGCTAACTTCAAGCATCCAGCCTTAAAGATATTGGCAGCTGTTTCTGTCTGCTTTGTTTTGAGTATCTGTCATTATAGTAATAGGTGTAAAGGTTTATATTCTTTAGTCTTTGGTGACCACTTTACCTGTAAATAGCAAGGCCAGTATTTCCCTGTTAAAACAAGCAAACAAACTTAAGCATTTAAGTAGATGTTCCACGTATTTACTAGGAAAAATATTTAGGAAGCCTCTAAGGGATTTATTGTCTGACTTCCTGAGTAAATAAGGCTTATGCAATCCCACTTTTTGTATGTTAGTGTGTGCGTATGCGTTTGCCCAAGTGTGTCCTCTAATGTGGGAATCCAGAGGACAGTCTGAAACAAAACGACAGTGAACCAGTGGGTGATAGGTTTCTTGCAATCTCATGAAACAGGTAAGAGTTGGATTTTTCCTAATAAAGAAAACATCATTTTGAGTTCAGTCTGTGTGAAACAGAGAATCCACACAAGTGAGACCTTCCAAATTCATTTTTCAGAAAAAGAATTCTAGCTGCAAGCCCAAGAGAGATGGCCACGTTCTGGAAAGCTCGTTGGCATAAGCCTCTGCTAAAAAAATGAATAACCTATTTGACTTCATAAAGCAAAAGCTAGGCAAGCAGTTCACTTTCTCAGGGAAAGCCATTTCTACCTCAACTCCTAAAATGTTGGTTATTAAACTTGTCCCTCACAGGATTTATCCGTGTGGGCATCGGGCCTGTTGGATTCTGATGGAGGAAATTGTATGTTTGGAGGAAACTAGAAGCTTTAGTCTGACTTTTCTAAACTAACACCAGTTTACAGATGGGTGGTACTGGTTAAACACGCAAGTACTGGTTAAATGTAGTTTGTCACTTGACCCTGCACTTCATCAGCGGAATATTCTGGCTGCGCACACACAGATAGCTACGTCGTATAAAGGAGTCTCTGTTGACATAAGCTGAAAAAGACCTCATATCATTGTGGGGTTCTGTTATTACTGATGAGGAAGAAAACATCTTTTCAATGAAAAGATCAAATGAGCCTACTGTTCCTCTGTTTGCCTCAAATCCCTGTGGAAGGAGGAAACTTATGAACAGTTCCCACCAAATTGCTGTACTGAGAAGAAGCTGGCCTTTTGAATTTAGATTTTCCACCTCAAAAAAAATTGGGAGCTGGCAGGCTCCAGGCCGTTGCAGTTTCCCGTGCCTCTGACCGCTCTGATCCCACAGATGTTGTACCTGCAGAAACCCTCCTGGCTGGTTACTGCCCCCAGCTTTCTGGGCTCCCTTAACCTCTGCTGTTCCACCTTGCATATTTGGGAGAGAAAAGAAAGTGCTCAGGACAAAGACAGCATGTGTGAGGTGAGGTAGTTAACGAAATCGTGAATTCCATGCAGGACTGGGAGTTAAAATTGTCAGGAGAGTAACCACATTACTCATAAATTCACCTGGTCAGCCCATTCCCTAGTTTTGGAGTACCTGTGCAGTATTTTCTGTGGAGACCCCAGGAAAGGAGAGGTGGTACAGAGCGGGGTGGGACACTTGGATACTCTTTCTGCATGGGGCCAGCAAATGCTGGTCTTCCTGGCCAGGAGGAAGGGGACAGTTTAGTACTAGCAGTGATAGAGGGGAGATGGGGATTTGCTGGTAAGAAATCAGACTAGCAATCATGAGACTTGGGTTCTGATCTTTGTTTAATACTAAAGAGCCCCAGCTTCCAAGTCAAAGTACACATTGATTGTTACCTCACGGTATGTATTTTATCCATATAAAAAGTCGACAAAGAATATTCGCCCTGACATTGCTGCCAAACTGTGAAACTCTGTGTGCATTAAGATCTCTAGGAAGAAGCAAGTAACTAAATACAAAATAACAGGGTTTTTTTATGCCCTGTTCATTCATTAATAATTGTAAAATGCCTTGAGATCCTTGGATGTAGAGTACGATGCAATACATTGTAATGTTATTGTTAATAATAAAATCAAGATAATTTAGAGATAAAAGGAGATTGATAGATGTAATAGAGTTCTGGTCTAGGAAGAGACAACCAGCAGTTTCTCTTTCCATTGTCCCAAATGTCTTTGTTTGCTTTTCAGAGACAAATTACAATGTACTAATAATTTCATTTAACTCACTGATTTCTTTTGTCCTTTTTTTTCCCAAAGCAGTATTGCTTTTGCAAGACAACAATAATCATGACTCACTCTTCATATGCATTTCTTAATAAAGTTGTTCTATTATTCTTTCTTAACTTCCCAGTGTTCAGGATGTGTTGTGTGGTATAAAGTTAGTGGAGTTATTCTATTCAAGTGGAGCTTTTTTTACCTTTGCTGCCAGCCACCAGTGTGAGTACTCCCACCCCGAGGCAGATGCTGAGGAGGATACAGTTCACGTCTGCAAGGGTTGCTACTTTGGTCTCTCTTAAACCCACTCGCTCTGCGGGTGTAAATAGTTCCTTGGAAGTCAGTGGGATTTCATAAGGTGAACAAGATTTTAGCCTTGCTGACTACAGTAAGAGTTTTATCTGATTCGGGATCAAGGTGTTGGTCCCAAAGGTGAATGATCAAAGCCAAAGTGATAAGAGATGAAGTGAAAAAATGAATAGTCATCCTTTTTCCCCTACAACCTGTTCTCATTGCTTTATTGAATTCTATCTCCGTACAGATAATTCAAGCCACCTCTTTTCACGATGCACTTTCAAGTAGTATAAAAGGGGAAAAGATTGTTTCTAGTACTTCGCTATACTGAAAAATACAAGATACTGTAGAGGATTTTTTTATCCATCCCAGGAACCTTAACAGCAGGGTCTCAAAATGTTCTTGTCCTTGCAATCAGATTGTGTTTGGTTGTTAAGGGGAAAGACGTGGACAAGGTTTAGAAGATCACTTCTTAAGAGGATACTTTTTACATAGGACTCTTTCCTACCACTGATTTTACACAATACTTGGACATATGGAATGTCTGTTCCCATATATGTATACTCGAGGTACCATCTTGCACATTTTACGCAGTGCATTGCTTACTTCTGTGGGACTTGAGTAAGTCTCTTCATTGTACACCATTATGCTCAATGGGATATGTTTGCAAATCGGTCTTTATAAAATAAGGCCATGTCCACCTCTTCATTATGGGGCATTAGTTTTACTTTACCTCAAAGAAGTCATTTTGGTCCTGAGGAAACAAAGGGGCTTAACCTGAGGAAAGTTTACACAAATCTAACCGTGCCACCACACTAGGGCGCCTGTCACTCCTTGCAAATCAGGATCCAGGACTCAGTTTCGTTCAGTGCCTGCAAGAATGGCTTTCCACCAGCAACACCATCCTAGGGGGGGCCACAAGGCCAGAATGTTTGCCTTCCCTAGGGGCTGGGCTTGGCTTTTAGCTTTCCCAGCTGAAGAAAGAGTGGCCGGCTCAACTAAGGAGCCTTGGGGACCTCACTACCCCATGGAACATGGCCTCAGATTTGCAGGCCCCCTTCCACCAAAACATTTAGGACATAAACTTTTTACCACCCTTTATTTAAATCTGCTTTGTATTACCACTGCAACATCCACAGCTGTTGGCTCACTTTTCTCCTGCCACACTTACGCCTACGTCCCTATGTGTGTTTGGGTGCGTGTGTGTGCGTGTTGCTGGTGTTACAGATGTGCAGTCACATCAGAGAGGGATCGCATCGTGATGGGCACCATCTCCATCACCAAAACCCCAATCTGGGCTGTGGCGGGAGGACCCTGCTTTTAAGGTCAGAGCCCTGTCGCCTCACTCGGTGACCATCGATCAGCGGGTGAGCGAGAGCTGCCAGGCCACGGCGTGGCGTGGCATGGGGGGAACCGGGACGGGCCCCACGCTGGGCTGGCAGGCAGCTGCATGGGCCGGGGCCGGCGGGGCTCCGCGGGGGTGTGAGGGTGTGTGCAGGCGTGTGCATGTGTGTGAGCGTGTGAGTGTGTCAGAAATGCCCCTTTCACCCGCCTCGCTTCCCCGGCAGCCCTCTCCTGCTCCAGGCGGCTGGTGGCTCAGTGCACAGGCTGATTGGGTAACAACAGAGCACCTTCCCTCCCTGCTTCCTCTCAATGCGCTTGGGCCACGGCTTTTGAAGGAGCCCAGCCCTGCCACTATCCAGCCATTATAAGGGGATGTATGGGGCTTTATCCGGAAAAAGCTCAGCCTTGCCCCAGGCTTCATCAATCATTTAGACCGGTTCAAATCCCCTTCATCGCGTTCCGCCTCATTAAACCTATCAAGGGGGACTGAAGAGAGTTTGTATGGGTCCAGAATGCCTGTACACTCCTCCTCGCTATCTCAGATAGCGCGGAAGGGGAAGGGGAAAAAAAAAAAAAAGCCGAAGAAAAAGGCACAAAATCAATTAAAAGGAATTTCGCTGCCCTGGTCGCGCAGGAGCCTGGCCGGGCGTCCGCTTCCGACCGCCGCTTGAGGAGCCCCTTCACGCCCCGCCCGGGCTCTCGGCCCCGCGGGGGCACCCATCGGTCCCGCCGGACCCGTGAAACAGCCTCGAGGTGTCCGCACTGTCCCTGGCTCCTCTGCCCGTCTGCAGGCAGGAGAGGAGGAGGAGGACGGACCCGCGCAGGCGGGGAGCGAACGGGCCGGTTGCCATTGGGTCCCGTCCCTGCCTTTCTGAAATAAACGTGTCATTTTATCCCCTGGGAGAGAAAGATAAATCAGCTCCAGCAAAACGGTGCTCGTTATTTATCCTTATATTTTTATTCTGACGACGTCAATCGCCAAACTGTCGGTGCCTTGTTCCCCCCCTCCACCCCCGACCGCCCCGGGGTGGCGGTGCGCCGTTGGCCGGGGATGCGGCGGCGGGGCCGGGCGCTCCGTCGGGGATGCGCTTCAGTCCCCGCCCGGCGCCGCGCTCCGGAGCTCGGCTCCAAAATGCTGACATTTGCATTTAAAACAAAGAGGGCAGGCTGCATTATCGCCGATCCCTTCTGATATTAATAGTCATAAAACCCGGAGTGATTACCGAAAGGGAATGCGTTAAATGCCAGGAGCCTGGGTAGGGTTGGGCTCAAAAAAAAAAAAAAAAAAAAAAAGGAAGAAGAAAAGAAACAAACAAAAAAAAGAGGCAACGCACCGAATCCAAGTCTGTATTTTAACTTTTTTAATAACGATTTTTCCTGTGCTGTAAGCTTGCACCGAATCCTGGAGGAATTGCTAAATCAGATTAAGGTTATATTTTGCAACAGACTGGATGGAGCAATAAAGGAGAAAGCGCGGAAATGGGACTTCACCCATCAATTAGATCTCTATTAGCAGCCAATGCAGGCTTCACCACAGGAAATGTCACGTCCCGGCAGAAGCAGAGCCTTTCACTTTCCCCTGAAATTAAACAATTCTTCATGCTCGCAGACCCCGGGCGAGCCGAGCCTTTGTTCGCCCGGGCGCAGAGGGTGCTCGTCCCGCCAGCACCTGCTCGCTGCCTGCGCCGGGAGCCGCGGCCGGGCCACCGCCTGCACAGGTTGCCCCAACACCTGCGCTGCTCGCCCGCCTGCCCAGCGCCCAGGAAACCGCGGCCTTAAAAGGCTCTATTAATATTAAAGGAGTTATTCCAGTCATAAACGGGCCATTACCAACACAATGGGTAGTATTTTGAATAGCAGGTCGGCTCATCTGCCTCCATAGATCATATCTGCCAAAGCCGGGCCCCCCCTCCCCCCGTCGCTCCCCATCCCCGGCTCCTTGGGGTTTGTGGGGCCAAAAGCGACTCTTCGCACCGAGCCTCGACGGTGGCACCGTCACGGGGTTTGGGGCCGTGTTAGGCCAGAGCAGACAGAGCGGGCCGCTCTCCGGGATGGCGAAAGAGGCTTCTCTCCCCCGTGTGGAGCCGAGTGCCGGGGGGAGCTCGGCTCTGCCTGGCAGGGCGTGCCTGGTACTGCCCCCCCCTCCCCTCCGGCACTGCAACCAGACGAGCCACCGGCTGCGGGGAGCATCCTGCGGGGAGGCGGGCGGGGAAGGGCACGGGGCCCTTCCCGCACACGTCCCCCCGCCCGCCACTCCTTCCCCCCTTCCCACTCCGAGAAAAGAAAGAAGAAAAGAGAAGAAGAAAAGCCCACAAGCGAGAAAGGTGCGACAGGAAAGGAATGGCCAAGCAGGGGGAAGTTGCAGGGGGGATAAAGGGAGCTCTGTTGCCTCGGTCCTTGTTGTTCTTGCTGCTGCTCCATTCAGGCACCGAATTCAAATGGATATTTTACAGCTCAGCCCAGCTGAACAGGGGCTCAATGCCTGAAAGCTGCCGAGCTGCCTCCGCGGACATGCTCAGGGCCCGATATTATAATTTTCATAATGCGCTTTTATGTAGCTCCAGCCTCCTCCGGTGAGGAGCCCGCAGAGCGGCTGAAAGGGGCTTTGAGAGACCGGGGAGCGGGGCTGCAGCGAGCTGCGAGCCCCCCGCCGGCCTGAGTGGCATCGCCTGCCCCGGTCGAGCCGCCTCCCGCAGCCCCCGGCCCC
>VFFE01008529.1:0-11138 GCA_008921705.1 Burhinus oedicnemus | reverse complement strand
CCCCAGCGCCCTGCGGTCCAGGTTTGCCCTGGCCTGATGTGGCTGGAGCGGTGGGCCCCGTCCGACCCCGCCAACCAGCCCCAGGGCACCGGGACAAAGCTCTGTCCCAGCCCGGGCCGCTAGAGACGTCCTGCCCCGAGTGGGCGTCCGGCTACACCGGTCCCACCCGGGAAAAAGGCAAGGAAAGGGGGATTCTCCCCCTCAGACGGGCCCTGGGGCTCGAGTGGGCCCGAAAGACATCCCTGACACCCGGCCGGAGGGAGGGGAGCGAAACAGTAAGGAGCCAGGAGGGTTATTTCCATCGCTAAAAGCCGGGTCGACTGAAAAATCTGTAACTGAATATTTATCATCCTGGGTAAATCATCCGCTGCTGAAGAGGGTGCCCGGCCGAATCGTTAACCGGCTGGTGCCAGCGGCTGGGAATGACATTCAAGAGGTTATTGATTTCCCTTCAGGGCGAAGCGCCACGGCTCCGCCAATGCCCGCACGCCTCCGCCCCGCTCCGCGGGTGCGTGAGCCGCGCTCGCCTGTGACAGCACCCGCGGTCCCCCCGTAGAGGTGTTCTGCCAGCCCCTTCCCTCTTGGGAGCCACCGAGTAGCAGTGGTTGAAGAGATGTCACTGATAAAGGAAAGGGCCTAAGTAGGCAACTCTAAGGTCAGTCTTAGCTTCAAGCGTGCCCTTAAATATTTGCCTGATAGACTGAAGGAAGGGAAATTTTAAAAAGGGGGGCGCGGGGCAAGGAAAAAACGAAAAAGGGGAAAAAAAAGAGAGTTTAAAAAAAAGATTAAAAAGAAAAAAAAAAGGAGCAAGCAGGGGCCTCAGAGGGGGAAGCACGGGGCCGCGGGGATGGCTCCGGTCCCGGCCCCTCATCTCCCCGCCGGCGGCTCGGCCTCGCCCGCGGCCGGGAGCGGGAGCGGGCCCGGGCCGGGCAGCGGCACCGCCGTCCCGCGGGGCACCGCTTAGGGACACAGCGAGCAAGGAGGCAAGGAAGAAATCCTGTTACCTGTTTATAGCGCGGCTTTTGACATTTAGGCTCGCTAAGAATAAAATTACTATTTTAATCGCGCTATTTATAGCTGCAGCCCGAATACGAGCGGCTTGTCCCCAAAATCTTGTGTAACTGCTGCCGCGTGTCTCTAGCTAAGCTGCGGGGTTACAAACACACAGGCATTTTTTTAAGCGGCTCAAGCCCGGAGAGGTGTTTTCTCCCTGCGGAGGTGTCCCAAAAGCTCCCGCAGACCCCCTGCAGCTGCGGGGGGGCTGCCTGGGGGCTTTGCTTTCGTGTTTGCACGGTTCCCAGCCAGCCCCTGGCCCCGCACACGGCTCGGTTGAGACCCCGTGCCCGGAGCCGGGCACCGCTGCCGAGCGTCGTTCCCTCCCTCCCTCCGGCTCTGCAGAAGAGCTGGAAGGAGGGCGGACAACAAACATGTCTTCACTCGGGAGGAAAAAAAAAAATAAAAAAAGAAAAAAAAATTAAAAAAAGGAAAAAAAGCGCCTTTTTTTTTTATCTCTTTCAGGTGGAATTTCGCCCAAGATCCACCTCAAGGAGGGGAACTAGTCGCAGCCCCGAAATTTGCACAGCGTGAATTGCTCTGCTTCACACCCCACGGGGCCCGTGGGAAGCCACGAGTGGCCAGGAGCTGTTTTAACCCTTTCCCTCCGCCTTTCCACGTGGTCCTTTGCAAAGAGGCAGAAACGTTGTTGGGCAGCTGGGCCATCTCCTCCCCCGGGGTTGTCCCCCTCCCCCCCAAAGGGACAGCGAGAGGCCGGGGACCTCGTCTGCGTTCTGCAGAAGGGTCCGGGTGCTCCGGCAGGGCGGCTGTGCCCGCCGCGACGTGGATGCTGCTGTTTCTGGGTTGTTTTAGTTGGGAACCTACTGCGCTCGTGTTACAAATGCAATTAATAGTAAAAGCAGCCTTTATCTGAGGAGCAGGAGGCAGCTGCACACCGCAGGTCATTATCCATTAGCGGGGAGTGGTCAGCACTTAGCAGGGCTGTCGTGTTCAAAGCGAGGGGAGGAAAGGCAAAAGCTAATGCCTTATCTCCGCTCTTCCTCCCTCCACCGCCTTCCTCTGCCCGGGACTGGGGCCGGTTTGCGTCAGGCTGCCCCGAGGGACAGGGCGGGCTGGGGGCCGGCAGAGCGGGGGGACCCAGTTGGCCGCCCCCCGGGGCAAATCCCCGGCGAACTGGAGGAATTCAAGCCTCCCAAATGTACATCCTTCTCGCCTGCCCTCTTCCCAGAAAGGGTCCTTCGCTTCGCTTCGGCCCCAGCCGAGGGAAAGCGGCTCCGTGCCTCAGTTTCCCCATCCTGCAGACCCTTTCCGAAACAATTCCAGACCGATGCCCTGTGCTGGTGATGCTAACGGCGTTCTCACACCTCCGCGGGCCTCCCTTAGGACATGAGTCGCCCGTCCCAATCCCACCCGGATGCGTGGAGCATCGAACGGGCTGGCCCTGCAAGATATTCCTCCTCCGTCCGGCCAGGAGCTGTGGGACTAAGTCCGGGAGCGGCCAGAAACCCGGGAGGCGGAAAGCCTCTCCTCGGCCCCACAGCAGGGCTCTGCCAGCTGTGGCAGGTTGGCAGGAGCCACCGAGGTCTCCGCCCGAGACTTTTAGTGTGTCTCCCCCCCTTCGACGAAAGACCGTTCTCCCAAGTTCAAGAATACACTGAGCAAATCCAACAGGTCTGGCTAAAAACTCGCTCGGGCCGCTCGCTCATCGCGGCAGGGAGCGAAATATCTCCTCGGCAGAGCGGTGAGCTGGGGTGAACCACGTCCCATCTGCTTAAACCTCGGGATAAGAAGAAATAACCTATTGATTTAGTCGCTAAAAGAAAGAGAGGGAGGAGGGGAGGGGGGAACAACCCAAAACAACCCTTTTCTGTACTCTGGAAGAAAAAAAAAAAGCACCTCTTCGTAGCTCAGTGGGGAAAAAGGTCAAGTTACTATTGACAAGTATGTAAAGACATCTTCTAACCATGGGAAAACATGTATAAATTGTTTCGACTCACTGCATTCAAAACCAATGGAAGTGAATTACAAAACTGCACTTCTTGCATTGTTGGACTGAAAGGATATCTATTTATCATCTTATAAGACAGCTCGAACGATCTTTATCTGCTTTGCCCACTTTCTGACCCAAATTCAGGGTTTTTATGGAAAATTGCAGTCAGTTTGATTGATGAAATCCAAAGATGTCTAAAATGGCACCAAAGATCTCCAACTGTGCAGACTCCAACCGAGGGCTTCAATGTTGGCATTGTTCCTACGAAAAAAGTTGAGAAAACGAGCAAAAGTTAGGGAATTTCTGTTTAAAAACTTCAAATTTCAATGAGGATCCCGAACCTATTATCCCTATTCATGGGGCGAACTGTGTGAACATAAAAGTATTTCCCACACATTGCAAAACAACAACAACAAAAAACCCCTTAGTTTTAAGCCGCGCCATAAACCTTCTTTGTAAAACGCTGAATAACCCTGTGCGGAAAATAAACCCAGCCGTTCCCGTTTAGAAATCAAATAAGTTTAAATCGTATAAACGGGAAGCCCACGAGAAGAAGTGTTTGAAGAGAGTGGGGAAAAAATAATACGTATTTCATCTGTGCATGCGAAACGAGAGAGAGCGCCTTGATTTAAAATTCGGAGACGCAACGGAGGATGATTTTTTAACCCGATATGCGTCTTCAGAGAGTCGAATCCAGGGTTTGGAGGCGGCAGGTCGGCGGGAGGAGCTCCTTCCCATCCCTCCTCGCAGGAGAAGGGTAAAGCCTTCCAGGGTTTAGCTGGCAAGGCGCTGAGCTGCGGGCTGGGGGCTTCGCAGGGAAAGGAGCGCTCGCTGCCCCCTGGACCAGCCCGGACCCACTCGGGATGTGGCTGTGGCGCAGAGCCCCGGCGCTGCTCGGCCGCGGATCTGTTTGTTCGCGGCTTTCCGTCTCGTTTAGGGCCACGCATTAGCGCGGAATATTGTCACCTGCCTAATTGTGCTAAATGGCCAGCTCCTATTATTAATAATAGCTGGAACGTGGCTCCTAGACACGTTGCCGAGGCCGGGAAGCTGATGAATGAAACCCCTACTAGGGAAAATCTTGGTAGCTGTCTTCTGCCGCATTACCCAAGGGGGCCGACTATAAATCTTCCTTCATTTTAACCACGTTTACCCTCATACTCCTCCAGGCTAGGGATGCTGTGTTAAGATTGCACTGATGTGCCAACGCTTTGGACCAGCTGCTCCTAAATACAGACAAGTCCTTGTCAATTAAGCCATTGAGGAGCAGGGCCTGGGAGCTCTGGGGCATTTTAGCAGGCAGCAGTGTGCAGCCCCAACAATTAGCATCCATTTTGAAGGGACCTCCAGGGCACAACTGCACAGGCAGGGAAGAATCAAAACACCAGGCAACTTCAATTCTGAAAACCGGTCACATAATGATACTGAGCAGACCGGCCTGGGAGAAGCGAGCCAATCTTTCTCGGGAAGGCCGTTTGCCCGCTCCCCCAGCCAAGCGGCAGGGCCGAGGCACGCCGCGGACCGCGGAGTCAGAGGAGATAAATGAACACATTCATTTGCCTGTGTGAGCCGAAGTTTCCTTTGGCGGTTCTTCTTTGTAACTCGGTGTCACCTCAAGCAGCTGGTGGCATGCAATGCTCCCATGATCCTGGCCTTTGGCCCAGGCGGAGCTGGACAAGGCAGCCCGCTCCAAGGAGAAGAGCTGCGATGTCTCAGGTCAGAGAGGCCACGCTGCCAGTGGGACAGGCAGAGCACTAGGAGTTCAGCTAAACAAAACCCTGAGGGGATTAGGGAGCCTGGGGGATCATTAGCGAAGGTGTTTGCTTAAGTCATTAGGAAGCCGGTAGCTAGGGGAAAAAAAGGCTTGTTCCACAAGGCACCTCCCCAGAATCGCAGAGCTGGAAATGCGGAGGATATCACAGCACAAGACTATGTGACCCTTCCAAGTTCAACAACAGAGCAAACAGCACATGCCATTAGGGACGGCAGTCAACCGGGAGGTAACAAAGAGCGGAGGGCACCGGCAAAAATGTTCCTGTATTAAATATGGAAAAGTATGGGGACAAGGGCAGGGGTCAATGAAAGTCAACAAGAGAGCAGGCTTAATGACAGAAAGAATTTAATATCAAAAATACATAAATCTGCGTGGGAGGCAGCCCCAGAATAGGCAGAAAGGAAGGGAGCCTTGGAGTCAACATTCACTTGGAAATAGAGCCAGAATGGATAGCGCCAGGTTGTTAACATTTAACACAAAAGTTAGCGGGGAATAAAGGACGGAGGGCCGGCTCCTTTAATTGTGGATCCACCGAGAGATTTCCATATGTCACACTAAATGGATAACACCAGCCCCGCTCCGCAAGGCTTCTGCCGGGGAGTCCCGTTCCCCCCCTTTACTTTCGTTCCCGATTATTTATTTTCCCTCCGCCCCTCTCCGCACGCCCCCGCGCATCTCCCGGCAGGGGCCGAAACAAAGCTCTGGCCCCGAGCACCGGCGGGGAAGGACGGGAGAGCAGAAAGGAGCGGGAGCGGAGGCTTTTTGGGAGCCCGTGCCTCCTGCGGGTGTCGCGGCTCGCTGCTGCTACCTGTCGCGACATGACGTTTAACTCCTGCCGCTTTTTAACCTTAGGGAAGCGTCCTAAAGGAAAGACGGGGTCCGAGGAAAAAAGGACGGCTCTCCCGGCTCAGCACCGCTCGGGGACGCGGCCGGGGCCCTGCGGCCGCCCCCCTGCGGGGACCGGGCCGGGTCCGGCTCGGGGGAGCGCACGGACCGGGGGACGGAGGGAGCGGGTCTTCACGGACCAAAATGAAAAAAAAGAAAAGAAAAAAAAAAAAAAAGAAAGAAAAAACCCCGCGCCCCTGATCAATACGGCAGTGTTTCCGCGCTAGTTCAGGAGGTCAGGCGGGCGTAGACACAGCATGGAGAGTTATTTATGTCAAGTCGGGTTATTGTAAACGAAATCCAGCAAATTGCACATAAGCTCCTCGGGGCCGCCAGTGGGCTCGTGGGCAGAGGTCAGTGTCAGTCAGTCTGTCCATCCCTCTGGAGACAGTAATTGTCCGGGGGCTGACACCGCGTCGGGGGCGATAGGCGGCTCCATCCATCTCCATCCAGTTATCCCGGCGCCGGGGCCGGGGCTGCCCGCTGCTCCGCGGGTGCGTGGTACCAAGCCGCGGCCGGGCTCACTCGCGGAAATGCCGCGGCGGGAATGGCACGGCTCCCACGGGCCGTGTCCCGCCATCCCCGCGCACCCCGCGCCTCGCCCCGCGCCTCGCCGGCCTCCAGCATCCAGCTCCATCGCTCCCCCAGAATCCCTTTATTAATAGGGAAATTCTTCCTTTCTGACAATTTAATAGTCCAAAGTAATCATCTGCGTGACATTGCCCATCCGTCTTCTCAAAAGAGAAAACAAAGGGGATGGTTTTTTCTCTGGGCCTCTCCAGATCCTTTTCTATTTTGAGAGGGGCTCCCCACAATGGGGTCCTTATGAACCATAATGGTTATGTTTATGAAGCCAGCGATACCAGTGTATGAAGACAATTTTATGCCTAATTAGAAAATGATGTAAGCAAGGGGGAGACAAAGAGGGCTTGTTTGCCGTGGCTGGGTCCCCGGCCATCACTCCTGGGCGAATATATCGCCTCTTCTGTGCCTTACGTCCACTATTTTTATAACATCTCGTCCATTAGCTCCTCAAACTGTTTATGATATCGTGGACAGTTAGTAAAACAGCTCAATTTAGCGGTGGATTAAAGCAATTTTGAAACATGTTCCGAAGGGAATCGCACGGGAGGCGAAGAGCAGCCCTCCCCGCTCCTATCCAAGGGGACTTCACCTCTGGGAAGACTCCAATAACTGCAACCCCAGCCCCACTCGATTAAGGGATAATTTTTAATATATATGCAATAAATGTTCACTTTGTTAGATTGAATGACAGACAATAATATCGGCAAATCTTCATATCCATCCATTACCGGCAAATGAGCCGCACAAAGAGCATATTTGCTTTTGATTAATTTATTTGCAGACTCTGTTTGATAAAGCAATAACTATTTGGTTAAACTTGACATTCGGTCTTCGGGGGGTTATCAGACCAATTCCCTCTCGTTCGTGGCTGATAATAAAGCTGTTTAAACGGGATTAATTATTAATTGGTTGCAATTAATTTCCCCTCTTCTCCGCGTCGACAAACAATGAGGATCACTCACTCCCAAACAAAAGACTGCCGTAGGAGCATCCTCGCCCCATCCGTATCTGTCTGTCCGTTTGTCCGTCTGTCCCTCTCCATCCCTCCCGCTTCCTCTACGCGGCATCTCCGCTTTCCTCTCCGAAGCGTTACATCTACCCTGTGGCGGGGACACCTCCCCCTCGAGGGGGGAGAGGGTGGCCGGCACCCCCAGGGGCGCCAGCTCCGCGGCCGCGGTGACGGCCGTCCCTCCCCGGGCGCGGGGGGGAGAGCGGGGCGGCCCCGGCCCCTCCGCGGGGCTGGTCGGGGCCGGAGCTGACCGAGCAGGGGATCCCGGGACGGCGGCCAGGGGAGCGGGTCGCTGGGGGACAAAACTCCCCGATTCAGCCGCGGTGATGAATTGCTGCGGGGGAGAGGAGCAGAGCTCCGCTCTCCCCCTCTCCCTGCCTCTGATGAATGGGCCCGGAGGATGGATAGTCCAGAGTGTGTTATATCTTCATCAAACTGTGAAACCCCTCCCTTTACTAATAATCTGTCACAACTTTACAGAACACACACTGAGACCAAAGGGAAGCCCCTGCCCTGCAGCCTGCCCCCTTCCCTCCCCTGTCAGGAAGGGCTTTATCCGGGCAGGGAGCACGGGGGAGGGGGGGCTCCCGCCGCGGAAAGCTTTCCCCGGCCGCTGCCCGGCCTCTTCCCCCTCGGCTGCTCCCGGAGCCCCCGCCCGAAGGGCCCCGTCCCCTGGTCGGGGACCGCCCGGCCGCCGAGCCTGGTCCCTCCCCGCCGGCCGCGGGAGGGGAGGCGGGTGGTGCTGCGGGCAGCCGGGGCAGGGCGAGGCGAGAGCACCCCGGAAAATTCGCGGCTTCCTCGGCAAGATTTTTAGTACCGGGAGGGGGGAAGCCTCCCCTTTTCCCTGGGCAAACGGCGGAGAGACAACCAAGGCGAGACCCAGCATCCTCCTCCAAAACCAGACCTAGCTCTTTGCACTGGCGTTTCGCTCGGGCACAGATAAATCTCCATTTTCTGTTGGGTATTTACATTTCGAGCACATCTTCCCGCAGCGGTGTCCGCCCGTTGCTCTGCACGGTGAAAAACAATAATCGAAACTAGTTGCTTAGAAGTCAGGAGACCAGCGGGAGATGCTGTGGGTGACAGGCTGCAAACACCCACAGGCACCCACCCTGTGCCCCGCAGCGCCGCCGGCCGCGCTCCCCGGCTCTTCACCCGGAGAAAGGGCCGTTCCGGGTTATTCTACTGTTAGCAATAGTCATTGCTCTGCCCGGGAATAGTTTAAGGCGTAAAAACCGAGGCAGTGAAAGACATTAGTCTAATGGGGTTTGTCGTGTAGAAGCTGTTGATATTATGTTGTCATTCATCTCATTTAAAGTCCGAAGGAACGCATTCATGAGATTGTTTCTTTATTTTTTTTCCCCCTTTCTCCCCCTTTCTTGCTGTTTTAAAAACATCGCTTTCTTTGGCTGTTTGCTTTAGGGGCTTTTCATCTGCGTGTTTCAGATAAGAAAAGAAATCAGATTCTTTTATTTTTCGATTGGATCCGAATTCCTTTTGATGTCCCCATTTAGTGCCTTTGACTTCTCCTGTGAATGGCAGCCTTTTGTTGCCGTCCCACATGCCCTTTAAGAAATTCTCCCTTAAACGCCTGGTACCCGCTGATGGATCCGTTTTCAAATGGACCAGAAGGAAAATGCAAGGAGCGAGAGGCCCGTTTCCTTAGTAATTGCTCGCGTTTGGGTGAAAATGCAGATATTTTTTGTCTGATGTGGGAGTATTGGGAGCAAGAACATCAGCAGGGGTTTAAAACAAAGATTGTCAGCTGCGATCTCGCTGCACAAGGCGAGCGGCTGGCTCGATTGCCTTTGGCCTCAAAGTTGGGGTATCCTCCAAAGTGGGGAGCGAAGGTGCAAAACCCCCCGACGGCCGCGGCCGCGCCGGAGGAGCGCGGGCAGCGTCCGAGCCCACGGCCCCGCCGCCCCGGCCTCCGCTCCCCTCCTGCCCACCGCCTTGCGCACGGTTATCCCGGCGGCAGCGCTGGGAAAAAGGGTCAATGTCTGTGACATGCATATATATATGCGTATATATACATGTAGATATGAATGGATGGATGGATGGATGGATGATTGCCTGTGTGTATACCCAAATCTTGCTGGCGCTAAAGACAGACTCGCATCTCCCAAATTACACTTGGGAGGAAGCTGCTGTAAAATCAGTTCGCCCCCCTGTGCTCCGAGGCTCGGCTAGCCACGAGGACACCGCACCCAGCCGAAGGTGCGTCTCGGGGATCAAAAGCTAAAACTCCTAAACACTCACGAAATAATTTTTTCTTTTTTTTAAATCTTAAATAAGGAAATTTTCCCCCTTTGTGCCTCGTGGAGCTTTAAATGTCTTTGAAATAATCGGTAAGCGATTAGAAATCGTTTTCAAGAAACGACTTCAAGGTCCGTGGAGCAGGATCAGCCCCGTGTCCCGCAGAGATCCATTCGCTAAGCCGGAGCCCGTTTTCTCCTCCAAGTACGGCATTTTTTCTTGTCACTCGCCAGGGCTACATCGTTGCAAAACCATATCCTGACCATTTTCGGTTTTTTCCCTTTCCTTGTACAAACTCTCTTCTCTTACGCCATTGTGTCTCGGGACACGGAAGGATAATTAAATGCCAGCAGAAATAGCCAAAGGTCGGATACACGACTTAGAGCTATTTACTTCCCCCCAGCAGAGCGCGGGGTTTCGGGGTCGTGATGGGGAAAGGCTGGGACGAGCCTTTGCAGGGGACCCGCTGAGCCGGCACAGGTCGAAGGGACGGAGAGGCTGGGGCTGCCGGCAGGTAGCGAGATCTCAGCCCCCCGCTTCTCCTTCTTTTTTTTGGCAAGACACTGCAGTGGCCGACCCGAAAGCATCCCTTTTCTCCTAGGGAGCTCTCCAGGACAGATACCTTCTCCCCCCAAGGAGCAAGAGCTAACCAGGGTCCTCCAAGTCATCTATTCTCCAAGGAAAAAAGCTCGCACTGCGACGGGGGGGAGGAAAAAAAGAAAAAAAAAATCAAGCAAGATTTTCTCTAGAATACAAATGCGGGAGAAAAGGTTGCGCACATTTGGTAACAAATTTGTAGCCAGACATAATATTTCGATTCTGCAAAGACAACGGCAATAAGAGCGGAATGAAAGGTGCCTTACTTACGTTTTAGGCGAGCGCCTTCCCTTCCGCACTGACCTGCCTCCTGTGCTGTAGATTATTTTATACATTTCTCCCAGATACACTTATAAACAAGTGGAAATTTTGCATCCTACCCGCACCATTTTATACATGATGAGCCATCAGTAATAGGATTATTAAACAAAAACCGTCTGAGGCGCTGGCGTTAACCTTTTTTAAAATGGCTAATTAGGTTTTGCACAGAAAAATTAGATTTAACATTGCTTACATTGCCTACATTTTCAGTTGATGCTACAATAATTTGGGGGGCAGGACGGGTAAAACAATTCGAAGACATAATAAAAAATTAACTATTTTAACATATATTATAGGTCCCCTGCACTTGGATAAGGCAAAGAATATTTTCATGATCAAATATTATATACATAAAACTAATTATCTCTCGCTGCTGCCGCCATCAATTACGCGGGAGACCAGCGCGGTGCAGCGCGCCCTCTGGTGGCTCACTGCCGGAACGCGCTTGGCGCAGCCACACCGCCGGCTCCTCTCCTTCTCTGCCCGTTTCGGGGAAAAAATGTGTTTTTAATTGATCTACAGCTAGAGTCACATTCGTAACGGAAATTAGGGAGGATGCTGGTTATTTGATCTGGGCTGTTCTCCGTAGAGATTGTTACAACAGATGGTAGAGAGTACTTGTGAAAGTAACACATTCTAGACAAAGAGATCTATCTCCTTCCTTCCTTCCTTCCTTCCTTCCTTCCTTCCTTCCTTCCTTCCTTCCT
>VFFE01008521.1:2436828-2531007 GCA_008921705.1 Burhinus oedicnemus | reverse complement strand
GGAACAATGTTTCAAAGGTTGTTCCATGAACTGAAAATTTGACGGATCAGTAAAGCTTCAGTGTATTCCCCAGCTGGACAGTGTTTATCTCTGTCACACCAAATATTTGATGTCTCCGTATTCAGCTTCATGCCAGCATCCCTTCATCCACCGTGGCCCCCTTAAATTAAAATTCATATTTGAACTACTCAGCTATATTGGTACTTGGGTAGAAATAGATGACATTTTCATTTTTTCTTTCAAAGGATAGCTGTATTGGCACACTATGGAGTTAATCTTATGCAATTTTATCATATGCAAGATAAAATTAGAATCATTTAGACCAGTAGTTTTAAAACTGTACTGTTTTTGTTAACCTGAAATAATTTTTTTTGCTTCATAACAAAACTCACTGAAGGGATAATAATATTGCCAATTTTTTAACATCCACTTGCAGTTTGAATAAGATGCAAATAGCTACACCCTGAGAAATGAAGAAAACTATGTTGTTTTTATATTTTACAACACAAGGTTGAAATTAAACGTGCCATTTTTCACCAAAATATTGTTTCCCATTACTGAAGAGACGTGATGGGCCTGAGGGCCTCATGCATTACAAATCTCATGTGTTTTAAATTGCTAGTAAATCACTTGCAGTTTTGCCTTTAGTAGTTTCTGCCGAGCTCAGCGTTTATTGCTTACAGCTGAATACAGCCACCTAAATCATCCATCACATTTCTATAACCTACTGTAGCTTTCCATTTCATACACCAAGGAACTGGCACATCTTCAGAATAGGAATGGGTGAACACACTATATACACTGAATAGTACCATACGTGCAGTTCGATGCAGTGTTTTTAATAGTACGGGGAAAATACCCTGGAGTTTCAGCCATCAGCAGCCACGGGCGTTTGCGGTCACCAGTAGGGATAGAGATCCAGCACCTGACTCTCCGGCACAGACCTTTCCCCACAGGCTGAAGTTCACACCTCTAGTGCTTGCTGGCATCACACCGCTTACCCTTACATGAACGTTTCTCTACCTCAGTGGCCCCACACAAGAAATAAGGTAACACTTCACCAGCCGTGCCAGAGACCCCAATGACCACAGAATACCAAGCAAACACACTTAGACCTGGTTTGCATGATAGGCCAAGATTTCACCTTGTTTAAACTTCATATTCCCTTGACGGGACTCAAATATGAGCCAAAGTGTCTCACTGGTTGTAAAGATTCTTGTAGCTGGAGGTAGGAAAATGCCTGTTGTTAGCATTTAAATCCCTGAGGAGGTAATACCTTTGAGAGCAGTGACTGAATATAGAGAGGGATAAGATTCAGTTCTGCGCAGGAGGCTGGCACCTCTTTATTCACCCATGAGTACTATCCAAATCAGGTTTTACATGGGAATTGAGAGGTTCAGAGGCTATGGGTTTCTGGAGCCTGATAGAGTGGTAAATAGCAAAAATTCAACAGTTTCAGTGGAACTGTGTTTTACCAGGTCCAAATTGGACACCACTATGTAGTGCTCGTAGATCTAATTTAGCTTCATCACTTGCTGTTAAAGGCTCTTTTGCCATATATATATAATTTCTTGGGATCCGGGCATATTAACTCAACCACATCTAGATTATGGTTTATTGCAAAAGGCTCTAATCCAAATTCCTAAAATGATTTTTTTCCTCCTCAAATTGCACATTATCCTTGCATAACAGCAGTTGACTTCAAAACTCTGAGGATACACCTTATTACTCCAACTCTGAATTTTTCAATGAACTAGTCAGGCTGTAGAATTTTTTAGAAAATTTTTCTACAAATGTCATTTTAAAGTCTCATCTATCACACTCTTTAAGAGCTGTCTTTTCCTACTGTGTTGAACTGCCTTTTTTTCCATTAATAGGAAACTAAATGTATAACTTAACAGACCTTTCCACACTTCTGTTTTAAAGTAGTATTTTAGATTATTGCAAGTACTTTACCTGAACAGCAGAATCATGTCCTGTTTGCTTACAGTTGGTAAAAAATGCCAACGGGAATTACAGAGACTTGATATCCAAATGTATATTTCAGTCAAACCAAAGATTCCATCCATTTACCCAACAATTGTAAAGTCACTTAGACATATTCTTAGAGAGAACAAGGGGCTTATTTCCCTGTAATTTGATTGATCTGTCCTTTAGATGCTACAGGGATAGATACTTACTGGGAGGGGATAAATAGTTTTACTGCAGATACACTGTAAGTGAAATTTATAATTATCATCAATAATGAATAATAAATGCTATTAATCTTTACTCAGTTACTAATCAGTATCAACTAATCATTATTTAGCAACTAATCACATTCACCTAAGTATTAATTATTCATTAACTGACCAGCATTAATCAACTAATAGTTTATAATTAATTATTATTGACTACCTAAAAGCAAAAACTCTTCCTTCACAAAGAGGCATTTTTCACATTTTTCAAAACTTCTTTCATACTTATTTTCTTCCTCATACTTTTAAAGGGGAACCCCTGCTCCCAGTGATATGTCCTCTGATCCTTTGGGTGCACAGTCTGTGTTTGGGTCAGTACCAGCCTGTTACAAAAAGCCCTATATCCTTACTTTTTCCTGGTGAATTAACTCACTCCAATAGACAGTGATGAAAAAAACATGAATGTCTCTTCAGGAAATTCCAAGACTTCTTCAATCAAAGCCTTTCAGAATTCTTTCTTTTTCAATGTTCTGACATACACCTTTAGCTTTCTTAATTCCAAGTATCAAAGAAATATCTACAGTGGTGCTAATAGGATATGCCACCCAGAAATTAGAAACCTCTTTCCATTCACTATCCAAACAGGCAATCTGATGCTTAACAGACCTTGCAGATTAGTTTGTGGAGAAGCAAAGACTAGAGTATCTGTTTCTTCTAAGTATTTCTATAGCTTCGCATGTATATGCCAGAGTGCAGAGAGTCTATCGGGAAATACTATCTCATTTTCTCTGGCTGTGATAGAAAGATCTTAAATTTGTGGGAGTCATGCCAAGTATTCAGGCTGTACAATGCCTACAGAAATCCAGGAGTCTTCAAGAGGACTTTACTGAGGAAAAATAATATTGAGATTCTGTTAAGGAAAAATAATATTGATGTTCATTTCCATTTTTTAGTTCAAGCTGCTTCTACTCTTTGAATTCATATAAAACAGGATACAAGCAAAAGGAAAATGAATGCAATAAAACTAGGAACTCTGATTTCAGAAGCCAACATGTATTATGCAAGGTTAGACTGTGTTCATAAATGCAATAATACAATTTATTGCTACTGAAAAAATTTTACACTTCAAAAACCAACAGAGAAATACAGGCTGGTATATGATGACCCAGTGATTTAGGAAAAAAAATCCACAAAACCCAATGCACAAGAACTAAATTTGCTGAGAACAAATTCTTATTTTTAAATGGTTTTCTACAAATAAAGTTAAGGTTTAAATGGTCCTGAGCTGCATGTTCCTGCTTAAATGGCAAACAGTTAATGACACATACTGTGAAGGAGATTTTTGAATTTCCAATTCACTGACTTTCAGTTGTAGTTTGAGTGTTATCTTTTTCTTTGAGTAATAGAAATGCAATAGCCATGCTGGATCTGTTTCAAACTATGTTTATTCATCTGCTTTTTAGATCATAGTAGCTTTTCTGGCTATATATTCATTCAAATATTGGAAAAAAAATAGAAGGAATAAACAAGCCTGGTCCACAGCTGGTATAAATCAGTGCAGCTTCTCTGTCTTCAGTGGAACGACACCAATTTATAGCAGCTGAGGATTTGGCTCTTGGAGGCAAATTATGAGCCAGATGAGCACAATGGGATGCAAAAAGAAGGCATAATGTGGCCATAAATTTGCTCAAAGGCTCTTCACATTTCAATGATAGTCTCTTTGTAGAATTCAATTAGCATTGCTGTTTCTACTCATAAAATATATGCCCTTCCTGAATGATTTTTTCTTGTTCTTCTACACTATCCAGAGGCCAAATCTTACAGCTGCTACTGAGGCTAAATTCTGTTGATTTCACAAGATGCCTTCAGTACGTAGCTGGACTATTTGAATATCTATGTTAAACAATATGAACTTAGAAAGCAGTCTGGAAAGATTCTTTGGAGTGCAGAATCTAACATTTGTCAGATGCCTCAGCCCCTCACAGATTCAACCCACAGTGCTGCCTTATCGCAGTCATTTTATTTTTTCAATTTATCAATTACGTTTTATGTCATGTTAGATTTTATGTGCTGTTTTCCTGATGTATTAAAAAAGTGTATTTGTGTGTGTGAAGCGTATGCTATAAATCAATAAATAACATAAAAAAGAGTCAGAACCAAGTCTTTTACCTACTGTGTTGTAATATTGTAAAAAATTGAGAGAAAATTACAGGAATAGCTTTTTTAATCTTGTTTGTTGTACAGCGAGTGAGAAAGTCATTAAAAGCAACCAGTTTCCATTAGTATGTCATTTGTAAACACCGCTGCCTTTAAAGGTTTATCAGAATTTTCAATATATGTAATGTTCAAAACAGAGACAAAACCCAGCAATACATCATTACTGTTTTCATGTATTGTCCTGCCTATTTAATCTTAATAGCTAGTTTGAGCCTTTTGACTGAGTCAACAGCCTAGGAGGAGCAGTAATTGTGATCAAATTACAGTCCCTTCCCTGTCCTTCCTGGGCTGAAAAGTCATGGCAACTGCAAAGGTCAGATTGTTATCCTCCTTCCATGCTGCCATTAACAGCATTATTTAGGTGCTAAATCAAGACTCCTTTTCCTGTCTACCAAAGAATGACAGCTGCATCCCAAAGGTGGCTGACTTTCTCTAGCCTCTTCTATGTACCGTCCAGAAAGTTTTGCAAAACCATACTGTAAGAAAGAGAGCAAGCCACCATTCCTTGTGTCACCCTAATATCCCATTTAGGGTACATTGTATGTTTGGCCTTTTTCCAATTACAGCTTGAGTTTCATCTTTTCACTTTGCCTGTTCAGCTTTCTCTTTCAGTCCACTTTTTCACACAGTTGCTAACGCAACATATGCCCAGTCTCACCCTTCTCCTTTCACATCCCTCCTCAACAACCCGTGTTAGAGATCACCCACAAATTCTAGCCAGGTGTTTTAATATAACCGACATGAATGATAAAAATACTACACTAGCACAGTGCGCTGGATCTGAACCTGAGAGCATTAGAAAAGAAGATTTATTAGCATTTGCATGTCTAACGCATATGTCCAGTCATTGCCCATCTACTTTGTCTGTAAATTTTAGGGCAAGAGCTATGTCTTCTTTTATGTTCTACAGAATGTAGAGATGGCTGTGAGTGCTTCCTGAAGATGGATAATCATAATAAATGACAAGCAGTGTTCAGACTCCCAAGCAGTCCTTGGGCTGGGAGCACATAAAACTTAAGAACATTCCAAAAGAAACTGCAAGAGCTAGAGGATGTGACTACACCACTACAACACACGCCACTGGACTGTTGAAGAGTCAATAGATCAGAGGGTGTAACATTTAGGAAAAATACGTCCTTTAAATAAAAATTTATAGTATATAAGTAAATACTTGCCCAACATAGAAAGCTTCAGAAAGCTAATTTTATAGCCAAAACTAAAAAGTGTGAAAATGTTATTTGAAACAAAACCAAATACTAAACCATTGTAGAATTAACAATATTCTAACAGTAAAAATAATGACAAAATTAATAGTGCAAGAATTCTTTATCAAAATCATAGTGAGTTTTAAGATGAACTCTACAAGATTTTCTGTTCTATTTTATCTGAGCAACAAAACCTTCTCAGTGTTTTAATCAATGAATATAAACTTCCCTTTAAAAAACATGCTCCGGTTTGAAGGAGTAAAGCTGCCATTTGCTTTTGTGGTTTGTCGTTTTTCATTATGTCTGATTTTTATTTTTCACATCAAGTCTTATAATTCTGCAAACACAGAAAAATCTTGCAAATTTTGCACGTTAATTTATACTAAACCAATATTCAAAGTGAACCACTGTTTTTGTTTGGTGCTATTGACTTTGAAAGTATCCAGGCAGCTCAAAATGAACTGCAGCAAGTTTTGGGTGGTTTTATCTGATCAGATAAATTTCCATCTGCCTCCTTAGCCATATATATCAGAAATGGTATTTCTGTTCTCTTCTCTGACAATGGTTGTTACATACATGATCAAAGAGCTACTTTAGCAAACAAAATTGGTGATGTACATGTGATCTTACTCTGGCCTTCATTCTTCATTGCCTGTGGCCATATAAGTCTGTACAAAATGAACATAATGAAACAGTTTCATCTTGGCAGTATTTTATTCCCACACTGCTCTGTAAGCAGTCTTTAAGCAACAGAGATGCAAGCACATTCTTTCCTCTCACCCTCTTTCTGCAGTCAGGGTGCTGGTCTCAGGATTTTTCCTCTTCAACAAACACCAAGACAATAATTAAAAAAAATACCTATGAGAATAGGGGTTAAATGTCAGTTTCCATTTCGTTTTATTTTCAGTGATACCAGTTAGGCTCAGAAAATCCAAACAAAAAAGCCTTTACTTCAGTTTCCCATACTTAAAGCTTTAATCCTGTGCCAGATGCTAAGTGAATTTATTCTAACACTGCCTAGATGCCTGAAAAGAAATCACAGGAGAGCCTAAGTGTTTTCATCAGGCAGAAAAGGAAAAATTATCTCTTTTCCTCTCATCTTAACTTGAACTCCCTAAATTGCAATGTTTGCCAAAGAATGTCCTCCAATCCATTTGATTTTTGAATCTGATATTACTAATTAACTAAATTAACTAAATAGTGTGAAAAGACTAAGAGTGGAAAATAAATTATTCGCCAAAAACATCAGTCAGGTCAAGATCTGTCTTTTGCATTTCACTGGAGGCTAACAAAGGCTATAAATAATGCGTGGTTAAAAAAAGATTCAAGTGAACATAGTAAATAATTGGGATTCACCAACAATATTCACTTATTATGACAGTTTTTTATGGGTCTGGATTTTGATCACATGGCAATTTTAAGACAGGAATTTCTCTTTACCAATTTTCTTCCCATTACAAAGTTACAAATGAGATGAAATCCAGATTGTGAGTGAAGCTGTCAATTTTCATGTGCAAATTAATGATGTTTGATTAACAGGAAATATCGATACATAATTGTGACCATCTTTTACTAGGCTAATGATAGTTATATCCTGGAGTCCCACACAACTGACTATAAAAATTAAAATGATGATATTTGAAGGAATCTATCACAGAAATGTTGAAATAAAAATCCCCTTTCTTTTCTTAGAAAAGCCATTAGAGATTTGTCTTTCCTAATAAATCAGGTTATGAAGGTTTTTAGAATTTTTTTTTAACTTAAAAGTGTATATAACAAAAGCCTTGACAAAGTCAGAATCCATCATTGTTACACAAAATTATTTTTAAATAATTCAAGTATGGGCTGCTATACAATTACTACTGTCTCCCGGACATTAAAAATAAATAAATGAAAAGCAAAAATTGAAAGCTTTGGAGAAACAGTTGCCACTTAATTGTTTTTATCTGCTCGTTATCATCTCGGTATCTCAACCTCTGACCTGAAGGTAATGCCTTACATCCTTTCTTCAGGTTTTCCCAAGAGACCAGCGTTTGGAATAGAATACAGATTCTGAAACCACCTTCTGAAGCTCACCCGAGTGCTTTGATTCCTCTGTAAGGCTCAGAAACAGGGGGAAATCATTCCCTGGATACCAGAGTCTCTCCCTGGCATCACTGAAATTGGAGCGCCATGATGAACCCCCAGGTCCACAAAAAGTCGCCCTGTGAAATCTGCGGAGAATGGGTGTTCCCCTTCCCTGGCTCTGACAACAAGATTTGGACGTCTGTGTTTGCAGAACAGTTTATGCGTTCAAAACTGCTTGCTTCTAAGTTGTTTTAATAAGTGAAGGATGACCTTAATATTATCAGTTTTGGTTCATTTTCTGTTGTTTGAGTGGTATTATTCCATAATGTTTCAAAATAATTATATGCCTCATGTAATTAATTTCTTCACACAGAAACCGTTTTTGTCAAGGGAGGTTTCTTTGTACAAAAAGACCCTTGTTCCTGAGGTATACATAATTTTGTATTGTGTGAGATGTGAAAAGAGAACACTGTAGGTCACACGCATTCTTAAAAACATGCTGTTAAACATATTGCGGTGCTCTGCTAGATGGCGTCTGAAATTCCTATGGCTATAGTAACATGGTGTTAACATATATAAACATGTGTATTAACATAGATAAAGGGAAAACTAAAGAACATTTTTGCCTTTTGAACAGTTTCCAGCTTTCAAAAATGGAGGAATGAAACACTGAATTTGCACAGTAACATTCAAGATCCTTACAAGAACATTTGAAGTAGTAATTTCATGTAAATTTAGATATTAATTAGGCAATAGTTAGCTAAACTGCAAGTTCAATGAGCTTATTAAATTAATAACTGCTTTAGGTGATTTTCTTCATTTTTTGCTTTATATTTTTATGCTCTTGAAGTTTTTGTATCCGGTTCCACAGAACAATGTTACTGCCATGCCAGTGAAATCACTCATATGTTTAAGGCTAGATATAAACTTAAGCGCTTTGCTTCATGAAAGCAGTTCACATACTGCTACGGTCACACATTCCTGTACTTTCTGTGCTTCTTTTGTGCCTTTTTTTTCTGTTTTTACTTATAGAACTCCAACGTATTCTGAGATCTGCAGCTGGAAAGAGGCAGCTCAGTGACCAAGATCCTCGTACCTGCTTGTTGTCTTATTTTACACTCTAAGCTTTCCTGGGGAATGGTAATATCTCTGTAATGTACTTGCCTGTTGTCTAGTACAATTGCCCCAGAGCACTAACACAATGCAAAGAAATACATAAATAAATAAACAGCAAATGCAATATTACAAGTCTGTTCAGACTTTGATATGCCTCATTTTTTTGAAATCTTGTAGGCAATTGGGATTAATAATCTGTTGCTAAAGCTTTGCTTTAGAAATCCAGAGAAATATTCTTGTGCATTGAATTATTTATACATATCATTTGTTATTCTTGGGTTTGGCTCTTGTGCTTATGTCATCCTGTCTTTGCTTTTCGAATCGCTCACCAGGATGACAACAATTCTTCTCTAACTCCGGGCATCAGTATGATTATTTCCAGTCACTGAGTGCCACATAAACTGTGTCATCTTGGTGCATTGGACTCACCAAATCTTTAGGACCCCTGTGTTGAAAATCTGTCTCAGAACAGCTGGATTCTATCCACAGGCCACCGATTTCAAACAGGTTTCAGATAAACTCTACACTTTTTCATCTTTGTCATTATATGACACTTATCTGCATGAAACACCAGGGACTCTTCCTTACAAGCTATTTCATAACTACTGTGGCTACTTTAGGTATGAATTATGTTCTAGCATTATTTTTTAACTATAAAAGTGACCTAATTAAAAGACACATGAAACTTTTCTTTTCTCTGATTGATTGAACTTTTAGGAGGTAATCTGAAGTAAAAGGATATACCTCAGATGCTTAGGAACAGCCTTGAAATCACCTTGGTTCCTTTCACAATGCTGTTAAAATTTTTAGTTTCAGGGACTTGAACATTTGACAACATGCTATTCTTGATGTGGGAATGCTGGATAAACTTTCATCTGTAATAAGCCAAGATGTTTTTAGGGAGGAATAGATAAGCAATGCAGGTGGTTTTTTTTTTTAGTAAATATTTATTAATCTCCTACATAAAGCTATTGATGGATCCTCAAGTAATGCAAGCTGTCTGATCTTTACAGGAGGAATCACATGGCGAAGATACGACAAGGTTGAGCAACTGGAAATATGTCCTCCTGACATATTCTCCTTTATAACACCTCCAATAGCAAGGGTAGAAAAAAATGATGTTAATAAGGTAGAAAATGCTGATGTTCAGTGAATAATACCTCAGAGTCTCTAAATTGTATCATGGTATTTTGTGTCGCTGTTAGTTTAGATAATCTAATAAGAGCTATTGCTTCTTACCCCCGACCTTGTTTGGTGCTTGATCAGGGCACTGTGAACACCGTCACATGGGGTCCTGTATTCTGAAGGATTCTGCGTGCCGGTAATGCTTGACTGAAAATAGCAAAAATGCTACTTTGGTGCTGGAGTGGTGGGCTAGTGAAGAAGGATGATACTGTACTCCTCTTGCCTAAGCAGCAAAATTCTGCCTGGCCTTTCCTGTACAGCTGGGGGGCTGTGGTACCCCACTTGCTGTAGGTAGGTAGAGCCACACACTGCCACAAGTAAGAAACACACCCATGCCCCAGGACAAATGAATCCAAATTATTGTGGAGCTTTGTCCAAGCTAAAAATCTCTAATTCTTAGCATGGCTACTTTTGCTGCCTGGCCTGGGAGGTGCTATGAGAGTATGCTTGTTTATCTTCCATATCAGCTCTGAAACATCTATTGCCTGCTTTTCAACTGTCATGTCATGAAAATCTTCATCTTGAGTTCATCTTTTAAGGTCATTATAATAACAAGCAAACAACCTGAGATAGTCATTAAAGATACAGTTTTACACCCCTTCTGCAGTGGGGAGGAAAGAACAGATTGGTATTTTACCACCACAATTTCAGAACTGCTAGTTCTCTTTTGGAAGATGTCTTTATCTTGCTCCATAAAATGTCTGGGTTTGGTAATACAGGTTTTAAATTCAGCTCTCACTGTGGATGATTGATAACTAGAATGAGTATGCAGAACAGAAGGATTATGGAGGAAAATACTGAAATGCATAAGAGGTCTGAAGGGATTGACATACAAGAATAAATTAAAATTTTAATATGTGTAGAATAGCTAAACAAAAACTAAGAAGGGATTGATAGTCATGCAGGGAGTAAACACAATAACTTGAGGCAACTGATGGAAATTAATCAGAAGAAAAATTAGGCAGAAAAAAATTAGGAAAAGTAGAATCGATTAATTTCCCAGAACAAAAGGGGAATTCCCAACACTTCAAGTCTTAAATCTAATATAGAGGAAAAACATAATAGGATGTTCTCTTGGGAGAATTCCTGCATTGCAAAGAGGTATTACTTTCTAACCTACTAGGTCCTTTTTATCACTAATTTTTCTGTATATGTAATTAACTTTTGGAAGAATGCCAGAGAGAATACTGCAGCAAATCCTGTGGAATCCTGTCTTCTTATTTTCATACAGGCAAAGGTGACAGATATTAACTGTGTCATACTATGGGAAACATATACTGGTTCTGTGATTTTTAAGAAAATTATGGTAGACTGTAAACCAGGCTGGAGACTTCATGAATATTTGAATTAAATTATCTTTTTTTCTTACCTTCCCTACTTTGCCACCTGTGCATTGTAATGTCTGTTGCTCAAGAGGTTACCTAAAAACAAGCTTTGGGAATATATTGTCCCTTGAGAAATGTAATTAATTACTATTGTTTCCCCCAAAGGATTTCACTTTCAGATCATTTATTTTCTGGAGTCACTGATGAGCTGACTGGGAAAATGAAACACTTGAGTTTAATTACCAGTTAAAATTACAGCTTTCTAAGCAGGTACTTCATCTCATACCCTTTTTATAATTGTATCTTCTTATGATATAATATGCAGTTATATCTGCTGCCTTTTGCACTGTTAACAATGTCTTACTGCCGTTTTCAAGGCAAAATGAATATAAGATGATTGTAAGGTGACTTAAGTGTGGCTTTAGAGTACACTAAATACAGCCCAGTTTAGTCTCTCACAGATGTTTACATATATTCCGAAGACTAGTGCAGAAATGAAGAAAGGAAACAAACAAGTAAATTGTCTGCAATGACATATTGACATTAAAATTTTAAGGTCTTTTAAAATTTTAGTTTATAAAATCTAATGCAAATGAGACAACGGATATAAACTGCATTATTAATTTTGGTGATAGACTTCAGTGACCACTGAATATAGCACTTGAAGCCAAATTCCCAGTGAAGAGACCATACCCTCAGGACCTGACCTTTGCTCTGCAGTGTGAATGTCTTCAAGGCAGGGTCATTTATAACAAAACACATATCAACCCTGTTAGCTGCAAAAAGACTAAAAATGTCAAGAAATAATATTTTATTCACCACTGGTTTTATAAGATCTGATTTTGTTCATAAAAAAGAATAGCTTTCTCTGTCCTTACCAACTTGCTCAGGTATTTACAGACATGTTATCCTTTACGTTGCTTATGCTGGATGATTAAATGGGGTTGCAGCTGATTAATTAGCTGAACTTATAGTTCTGCAATCTTTTGACCTCCATCTTCTTATGTTGACACCCTGATATTCTCTGGTGTGATCTTTGCAGTATTATTCCTTCTCCTAGGAGATGGGAGAGAGGAATTCAGTGTAGATGAAACTGTGAAAATCAAATTTAGGAAAGAAACACACCAGAAGACCAGCTTAAAATGCAACATATGGTCTACTCCAAGTAGGAAAATATTTATTGCTATGAACTATACCTTACCATTAATTCTGGCATGTATCTAAACATACTTCAGGAGTCCTAGCCAGCAATTTTATTTTATTTTACATTGGTAGTTATGAATTAGAACTACCAGAGCTAAGCAAGCTGCTAATGGGATGGAGTTATCATAAAGCTAATAACTGCATATCTTTAAGATGATAAAGATTTTCTTTTTCAGTCATGGATATAATATATTCGTATTAATTGCAGATGTGAATTCATGAGATAAACATTATGATTGGAAACAATGTCGTATTTTCATCTGTGTTATGTGTTGCCTAGGGAGAGTGACATCTAAGAGAAAGATGTAAGACTAAACATAAGGTCAGTTCTTAGGATGTTGACAAACCATTTGATAATGCGCAGTTTACTGAGCTTTAACAGATGCACACATAAATTAGAACTGATGATCTCCAATACCATTACTGTTCATCTAACTGGCTTCAAAAAACAGTAATTTAAAATTATTATAATCCTTCTACAAATAAGAAAAATCTATGGTGTTCGGTTGTTTGCTTATGTACCACTGACTACATATCACTTTACTTCTGTCTCCAACAAGAAAATTATATTTGTTTTCATTCTTCCAGAATTCTCTCTCTCCTCGACTGAGAAAAACCTAACCCAATTTCACCAAGGACACAGATGACTCTCCAACGTACTTTCAATTGCTGCACATTTCTTATTACCCACTTCTTGTGGCTAATATACATGGTCATAGGCCTGTCTCAGTTACGTCTTCAGTTTTACTTCTGTTGGTTTTGGGCTAATAGGAAAAAAACCCAAACCAACAACCCAAAAAAAGATGAAAAAGTGCTGAAATAAGCTGCAGTGATCACCCAGAGGAAAAAAGTGACATACACACACACACACATATCCCCTAACCCATCTCTCCTTGGTTCTGGGGTGTTTAATCCTTTTACTTTGATTGTGTAAAGTTACATGGGTTTTTTTCAGTCGGGCTTTTTTGGGTTTTGTTTGTTATGGGAGTAGGTTTTTTTGTGTGTCTCACACACATGACATTTCTTAAAGTTTTTCACATATAAAATTTTTTGTGTTATAGTTGTTTATTTGATTTGTTAGATTTTAGACAAGGTACAGGTGTTTCAAGTGAGCAAATGCTCAGAACAGAGAATTTCTTCTGGTAAGTAAGGGATGTTCTGGGTAGTTTTGTTTGTCACCCCCTCCCGCCTCCCCAGTCTCCCCTTTGTTCTTTATTATATTATGCTTTCAAATTTCTGAGGCTTTTATATGACTTGACTACTAATATTTTTGAAGGCAAAAGTAACTTTTTCATTAACATTTATATTGTTTTACTTTCAGAAGACAGAGAGATAACATTATCTTAGCCATCAGGAAGGATAATAAAGTCTTAAATATACAAGGATCCAAATTAAGATCACAAGAAGCAGCACATTACATGTGAACGTATCAAATTAAATAGAATCCTCTGAAACATAAGGTCACAGCATATGATCTATCTTATAAAATATTTTGTGCACAGGTGGGTTACATATCTGTCATTCAATTTCTTTATAGATTCCAGCTAGATCAGCGAGGATTTAAGTAGGAGTGAAAGCGCTCGAGGGAAATCTCCACTTAGGATTTTGATCAGGAGTAATTTGTGAACAGAAGAACAGAAGAAATGTCTTAGGTCACCAAATTTCATTTTCTCATCTTTTTGGCAAATAAAGCCAGTAGCCAAAATTCAGCACTGTTCCCTTAGGAGGTGCAGCACATATACCTTCAGGTTTAGATTAAAAGTTTCAATAAACAGGGGAGACTCAAGAATTCACAGCAACATTTAACTAAGAGACAGAACCAAAAGAATTGGAAATGTGCTTGCTATCTGTTTCCAGTTATAATAAAAAACTGGTTTTGTCTCAATAGATCATAACTGACCCTTGCAAAATGGAACATCCCTCCTTCAGAAAGCAAGATTTCTGTAAGACCTTTAGAATCATAGAATCACAGAATCATTTAGGTTGGAAAAGACCTTTAAGATCATCTAGTCCAACCATTGACCCTACTCTACCAGGTCTGCCACTAAACCATGTCTCTAAGCACCACATCTACACGACTTTCAAACACATCTAGGGATGGTGACTCAACCACCTCCCTGGGCAGCCTGTTACAATGTTTGATCACTCTTTCCATGAAAACTTTTTTTCCTAATGTCCAGCTTAAACCTCCCCTGGCACAACTTGAGGCCATTTCTTCTTGTTCTATCGCTAGTTACTTGGGAGAAGAGATCAGCTCCCATCTCACTACAACCTCCTTTCAGGTAGTTGTAGAGAGCAATAAGGTCTCCCCTCAGCCTTCTCTTCTCCAGACTAAACAATCCTAATTCCCTCAGCCGCTCCTCATAAGACGTGTTCTCCAGACCCCTCACCAGCTTTGTTGCCCTTCTCTGGACACGCTCCAGCACCTCAATGTCCCTCCTATACTGTGGCACCCAAAACTGAACACAGTACTCAAGCTGCGGCCTCACCAGCGCTGAGTACAGGGGCACGATCACTCCCCTACTCCTGCTGGCCACACTATTCTTGATACAGGCCAAGATGCCATTGGCCTTCTTGGCTACCTGGTTGCACTGCTGGCTCATGTTCAGCCAGCTGTCCACCAGGACCTGCAGATCCTTTTCTGCCAGGCAGCTTTCCAGCCACTCCTCCCCAAGCCTGTAGCATTGCCTGGGGTTGTTGTGACCCAAGTGCAGGATCCGGCACTTGGCCTTGTTAAACCTCATGCAGTTGGCTTCAGCCCATCGATCCAGTCTGTCCAGGTCTCTCTGCAGAGCCTTCCTACCCCCAAGCAGATCAACACTCCCACTTAATTTGGTGTCATCTGCAAACTTACTGAGGGTGCACTCAATCCCCTCGTCCAGATCATCAATAAAGATATTGACCAAGGCTGGCCCCAAAACTGAGCCCTGAGGAACACTGCTTGAGACCTGCCACCAGCTGGATTTAACGCCATTCACCACGACTCTCCAGCCAGTTTTTAACCCAGTGAAGAGTACACCTGTCTAAACCATGGGCTGCCAGTTTCTCTAGCAGAATGCTGTGAGACTGTGTCAAAGGCCTTACTAAAGTCCAAGTAGACAACATCCACAGCCTTTCCTTCATTCACCAGGCAGGTCATCTGGTCATAAAAGGAGATCAGGTTGGTCAAGCAGGACCTGCCTTTCATGAACTCATGCTAACTGGGAGTAATTCCCAAAGCAGCTTCTCCCCTTTTCCCACTTCCATTACACCTGCAGTGGGTGAGCATTAATTTTAAGAACAATTTAAAAAAATTTATAAGACAGTTCCAGCCATTGCAGACACAGCAAGCTGGGAAATCTTGTCATCCATTTTTATATGAAGATGTAACAATGTCACCTGTTAGGCCAAGCTAGAACTGGATAGTTCATGTTAACCAAATGAGGAATACCTAACTGAGTATTTTGATCTGCCTCAGGAATTTTCCAGTATTTGCTCAAAACCCTAAATCTGTTTGCTTTTTTTTTTCTTAGTCATAAAATGTGCCAGACAGGAATGTAGCCATTTATATCTTAAAAAGTACATTTTTTCTTGTTATCCTGCCATAACAATGGAAAACAGGGTGACATCAATTTTATCATTATTATTTTTACTGTGGTAGCTAGGCAGGATGACTGCCACATTTCTGTTGGCAGTGCATAAGCACAGGGACAAACTTATTCCCTACCCTGTAATGTCTAAAGTCACGTGCCATTAAGTAGCAATCAGATCCAGCAGCTTTCCATTTTGAAATCATGGGAATTTCAAATTTTAGGTCGGGGATTCTGTGGCAAAGCTTAGACCTAACAAAGCTTTCCTTTGCCTCCTGTTTTCAGGAAGGCAAACTCCCACCTGCTGCAAGGTATTTCTGACCTAACTGGGCTCCTGCACAGCTCACAGAGGTCTGCATTTTCCTTATCCCAGCCTACCTCACTTGAATGTGCTGTTGGCATGATAATATACCATTGTCATTTATTATTAATTGAGGTGGAGTGAGTCAGTGACTTTTCTGTGTTATTTTTTCAGCTCAGATCTTGCCCTGCAGAGGCGGCTAGTGAGCCATCAAAGGCAGCAAGATGTTATGAGACCTGTAATGCCCCATAACTTTGATATGCAGCTCTCACCGACACCTCATTCAGGCAATAAATATTTCAGAAGGGAAGCAGACAGATAAGTGAATAAGTGAATTACTTCATAGATTCTTATTTATGAACTACTTGCTCCCAGATTCTGTTAAAAATTTACTTATTAGAGGAATGGAAATTTGCTTTCATGAAAAGGGCTCTCCCCACCATAGGACCGGTGCTGCAAAGGGCACACAGGCTAGGGGACAATCTCCTTTTGAAGGAAGAATGCTTGCCCTGCATCAGAGATCGAAAGCCCTGACAAAATTGTTCCAGTCTCATCCCCTGATTTGTGTGAGCAAATACACCTATCATTTAAGCATCGAAAAAAGTGATTTACTTTATTTATGGCTCATTCTCCTTGGACTTTAATTAACTTATAGAGTGTCAGAAATCTCGTTTATGCTTCAAAGAAAGCTGCTTTACCGCTTTGAGATGCGTGGTCTCTTTCAAATTGTTCCCTGATAAATATATATTTGTGTTGAGGCCAACTTTATGTGAAATAACTCTTCTTTCTCTGTCTATCTGAGACTTTCCTCAATTGGAAGATATTTTCTTCTGCAAAATGTTTATCTATCACTTCATTACTGGTTTTGATCTGTTACGGAAACTGAATATATTTCCATTTCTCAAAATGCTTACCAGTGAGACCTAATAAAAGATCCTTATTAGAAACCAAGACTAATGTATTTTAGACCATTCTGTTATATGAAGTGAGTAAGACAGACTGTCTGTGGGAAGTCTTCCCCTGCCCCCAAAGCAACAGGTATGCCTGCACCATCCAAGGCAGGAATATATTGTTACTTCCAAACAAGAGGATTTATCTGTACAACACAGCTGTGCAGGGACAGCAGCTCTTGTCCTAAAAGTGTTATAGGCACGCTAGCAGTTTGTGTATGAAGTCTTCTCCCTGAATGAAGTTGCTAGCTCTTAGTAGTCCAATTCTTAAGCTAGTCTGGGTCTGTTCATGCAGGTGTTGTAACACATGGTGCAGATTTACTCAGAGAAATGCCTTTCCTTCCAGCCAAGGCTATTTGCCTGAGTGGTAAGTGGTAAACAACATGTCTGAACTTTTTGACTGATTTTTTTTTTTCCCTTTTTTTCTTGTCCTCCTTTGACTTTGGATGTTTTTACATTCTTTCTAATGGCTATCTCCCAATACTGCTTCCCGTTTCTGAACTATGACTCACTCTGTCAGCTTTAACCTGTGCCCTGTAACATCCTTCTGTTATTAGCTGTCCCACAGTCCCTCTGTTCCATGGACATTTTTTCTCACTTTCTGTTGTCCTTGGGAATGTAGCATCTCCCCTGTCTCTCACCACCTTCCCACAACTTGCAATAAACGGACAGTACATGAAATACGTTCAGGAGTCTTGGGAGCCACAGCTACTAATCAGGATTTCTCCCTTTGAGGTGAGTGCCCTCATCACAGGCCAGAGAATCATGCTTTTTCATTTGCCCTCTTTCTGGCCCAATAAATATTGTATTATTTCTTGAAAGGGGCACATATTTCCTAGGAGCTTGCAGCTAACATCCAGCAATCTTTTGGAAACAAAGGCAAATTTGGATGCCTGGAGTCCAGCCCTACTCCTTCCAGCATGCAACGGCAGAGGTGAGAGCAGAAATGGTCGCACCAGCATGTTACAAAAGAAAAGACTGGTCCTCTACTCCATATTTTTAAGAGAACAGTTTCAGTTTCAAATCCTGTGAGAGAGTTTAGACACATGAATCGCAATCTGACAGGAATGTTTCTCTGCAGACCTGAGTTAAGTACCAAAGCCTCTAAGAAGAGTGACATTTAAGTTAAATCCTGCTCTTCAGTATTCATATGAGGTACTTGAAGTGGCTCTCTGCTGCCATGAAGCTTATTGCAAGTGTCTCGTTTTTCTCAGATAGGCAGTTTATGGGACTATGTTTTCCACTTTGGATTCCAGGAACTAGAAAATAAGACATGGTAATGTTTATCTCTGCAGTGCTTAAGAGACTTTTTGAATTGTTTTTGAATATTTTTTACTCTTTAATCTTCATGTTACAGTCTTAATGTTTTCACTGATTGGTGCCACAGTGGACTGAAAAATCTCTTTGTTCAGTCAAGCTGCACCTGATTTTTCAAATCAAAATATATACCACTCTAATCAGATTGATTAATACAAATAATTAGCCAAAAGAAATATCCATAGAGCTCTAATTGACTTAGTAATTAGGACTATATACTCCAAAAAGAAGAATGAAAGATAGAGGGCTAACATAATAACAAATTTTTAGCTGCATTATTGTTCTTTTATGTTTTTCTTTGTACAAAGCTGAAGACAATAGATCAATTTTCCATTTACTTTTAATATTTTGCAGCAGAGTGCTGTTAATGTAGATACACAAGCATTATTTCTGTGAGCACAAGTCTCTAATTAATATCTTGCATTATTTTATTTGTGATCACATGCACTATGATTAACTCCACAGGACACCTGGCCCTACAATGTACACGATGCATAATATTTCCCTATGAGCAAATGTCCCATGCCAAATTGTCTATCCCTAAATTTCCATGATACATCTTTTGTGGCGAAGCTTCAAAGTAGAAACAACAATGAATCAGCATTTCTCAATGTTACTGGGTTACTAAAAATTAAACATTAAGGACTGAAAAGTAAGAACAACTGTTGGGAAGTTCTTCAATTCCTTCACCAAAAGCGAAGGACAGTTGAAGTACCCACTTGGAGGATGTGAGCCATATATTCCAAAGGCCCAGCCCCAAACCCTAATTTTCTCAGAATGTAGGCTTTTTCAGCTCCAGGATCTCTGGAGCTTCTACTTTGAAGCAGGCCACAAAAATCCTTACTTTCCATCCTCATATGGCACTCCTCACAAATGACACCACTCTTCAGGAGAGCGTTAAATTGACAAGTTGCAACTAAAGCTCCCCAAAAATAAACACGTTGCAATTTATTCAGGGATACAAGTATGTCTCACCTTGTCAGCTTTCAGACTGTTGAGCTGAGAAAAATAGCTGCAACTTTCCATTAAAGGTCTGCTTTAAGCCTAGTAGTTAAGAACATAAAAATGGTACCTTAAAGATGGTTCCTAAATCCTAACTATGAACTGCTTAGAGCATTGATTTTCTAAAGTGCTGAGCACTATACAGTTCCCTTTAAAGTCATAGCTTCGTCAGGGCAAGATAAATGCCTAGTGATTTCTGTGTGTCCAGCTTTAGATGCCCATATACATGGGTGCTTTTGGTTTTTAGGCTGCATGTATAGGTGCTGAAATAAAGACATTCCTCCCTTTTTACTAAAGTTGTTCTACAAATATATTGCAAGGCATTTTCTTAAAGAGCTTGCGGTGACAGTCAACTCCCAACACTAGGCAATGCTAGATGGGATCGTTATTCATGGTAACAAGAAATGACTGGCTGAAGGAAGCTTGGGAATCGTCTCTGAATAGTGGGAAAGAACAGCTGGAAGCAGAGGACTGAGTGAGCCAGGGCATGAGAGGACGGTAGGAAGTTAAGTCAAGAGAAGAAGAAGAAACCAAGGGATAAGAAGGAGTAGGGAATGTGCAGATGAAGAGAAACTAGAAACAGAGGCATTAGTGAGACTGTGAAGGGTTTTGTTATCAAGAATTAACAGCTTTGCCATGATACAAAGGAGAAAAAACCAGTCAATAAAGGGATTTAGAAAGGAGAGTGACATGATCAGAGCAAGAGCTAGGAAAGGAAGATTCCTTTAGTAACAGCACTTCAAACACATTAAAATAGGGGAGAGTGGCAGGCAGTGGGTGTGGATAATTTTGGGGAATCAAATCCAGCCATGCTCAGCTCATAAAGATACATGGGTTTCAGCATTGCAGTACAGTGGAACCAGTGGCTCCCAAAGATGTTAGAGGGGAAGTAATCACATATTCTAAGTGTCTGAGTATGTTTGTGTTTTAAAAACACATTAAAAACCTACCACCGGTGGGTCTGTATTTCACTGGAAGACACATTTACATTGTAATATTAAATTTCTTCCAAGAACTCTGAATCAAAGCTGTTCTGCAGTCTGTCATCTTGAACTCTAGCCCTCATTACCTTAATGGATTTAACTTAGACCCTTAATCACATATAAAACTGTCCATTGCTGTAACAATATTCCTCAGTCATAGAAGGAAGATATATGGTTGGCAGCCTGCTAACAGTACCATTGGCCGCAGCACTCTGTTTTGGCTGGTGTCATGGCATGGGGTCGGGGGGGACACGGCCACCCCCCCTCACAAGTCCTGTTATTCAGCAAAGATGATAACAAGGAAGCTGTACTCTGTTTGGTGGCCTAGTACCTCATTTTCTCTTTGCAAATTCTTTAAGACTGGATTAGGGAAGCTCTGGGAGAGCTGTAGCTCTTATCTGCAGGGAGTGATGCTGCTGCTGCTGCCACGTGCTCCTGTTTTCTGAGTGAGTCCCAGGTAACTGCCATTGGTCTTCAGAGCCCAGATACCTGCAGGCTTGTATTGCTACTATGGTGGGATTTTCCACAAAGGGAAAAGGCATCAGGGGAAGGAGGTTAATTAGGCAGAGAAGACTTCTGTCTCTGAACGGTGAAGCAAGTGCATAATGAAAGCCAATGTAATGAGGCAAGTAGTATGGACTGTAACACAGTGATTGTGTTAGGTGGGTAAAATTACTCTGCTTTCCTTGATAAATAATAAAATATATTTGTAACTAAGAAAAGCCTTAGCTCAATGTAGATCTTCACATAGATAAAAAATTGCTCCTTTCCCTTTTTATTACTTTTTAAAACATTCTTTCCTTTGCTCTGAGAGTACGGGCCACAGATGAAAGCAAGATTGCTATTTATTCACATCCCATTTATTCACATCACCTGGTAAAAGACTTGGCTGTTAATACTGGTGTACTGTTGGTGGTGTAGATAGTTATGTTCCAGCTGACAGGTTGTGTTTGGGAAACCTTAGCTAATTGAAACCATTTTGCTCAGGTGAGTTGTCTCTTTTAGCTCTGTTGCTGTCTACAGAAGATGTCTCTGTGAAAGTATTACATGTAACAGCAATATGGTTTAAATTCAGAGAATCTTTTCCACTTCAGAAATGTCTCAGTTACCCCTGCAGTGAATATTATTGATTATTTCAGTACTCAAAAAAAGTCAGTGAACTATGTAAGTATGTTATTATTTATTTTGTTAAAACAGACTTTCTAATTTTTGAGAACAAAATTAGCAAAGCGCAACAACAAGGTAATAAAGCAAGCAAATTCCATCCCTTTTTAAAAACAAATGAGAGGAGTCATTTTAGTGTAAGAGTAAATGGGGAGGGGAAAAAGTATCTGGAACTTCTGAGGTAACAGGCAATAAAAACAACTACAACAAAAGCATAAACCCAAAGTCTCAGAAGAATCTGGCCTTCAGGCATCATCTCAGTCAGTTCAAGAAATCACAGAACTTGCCGCGACAAAGCACTGGTACGACATAACAGTGTCTGCTGTATCTGAAACCCAGTCAGGTTTCAAGGTTAAAGCCGTATTTGTGTTTTCAGAGTTTTTCTTCATAATTGGTAAGGTTATATCTATGAATATTATAATATATAATCTGAAAATTTCTAATAGGTTAAAAGCCAATCTATCATCATCTTTATAATGTGATGTTAACAGCTTTGTAGTTAAATTAGTCCATGAAAAATAGCTAAAGGTTGTCTGTGAAAAAGCTCTTTTTTATGACAAAGATAATTGAACCCATAGAGAGGAAAGTATAAGCTGAAAATGATTTAGAAAATTCATCATGAAAGTGTGTCATTATATTAATTTAGAGAGAAAATAACTTTTTTTTTATTTACCTATCTCTAATGAATTCATTTTTATCCGTACAGACAGGCTAAGAGAATGTCAAAATGTTAATGATGAACATGTCAGAAGTTAGACTTTAATCTTGTCACATTCTGCGTAAGGATGAGTAGTTAAAAACAGTATTTCTGACGTGCTTGTAATGCAACATGTGATGAATCTGTGAGCCTTTTTTTTTTTTTTTAAGCATAAGAGAAAGGTGTTTGGGAAAAATTGAATTCAATCAATTTGTTAGCTTTTTTTTTTTCTCATAACAATGTATTATGCAATGAAAGTGTTCTAAGAGCGCTGAAAATTTCACTTCGGCCTGCATATAAAATAACTTAAATTACTCTCAAAATGTGGTTCTTTAACACCACAAGATAATGAAGATGACAGAACATAATATGAAGAAGGGTATTTCAAGTCCTGTTACCATTTTTCAGTTCTGAATATTACTTGCAGTGCACACTGACTCAAAATTTTTCCATTTTGTCAGTGTTTGTCAAGTCATTTACAGTCAGCACTATTAATTGCCCCAGTAACGAAACCAACGAGCCTACCTCTAGAGTGAACAATAATGAGGCAGAACATCCAAAGTACTAGATGATAACTAAGCTGTGTCAGACCCTGGAACACGTAACTTCTTTTTAAAATAAGTGTTCAAATATCATATAACTGTTCCCTTAGACATTTTTCATAATGAACCTTCATTTTAGTTCTTCATTTTCTTAACGTTCAATGATAAAAAACCTTTTGAGCATCTCTATCTAGTGTTAGGACTCCACAGAATTTTGTGAATTCTCATAAGAAACAGGTGTTTTCATGACAAATGAGGGGTTTTAAACAATGAGTATAGGCAATATCACATTTGTCAAAAAAAAAAAAAAAAGAAACTAAAGAATTTATTGAACCCACTGGATATTTTAGTGTTGTTCACCACTTATTAAATAAAAGTTTTGCTACTATTTCTATTTTACTGAAGTACTGATTCAGCCAGGAAAGAAATTATCTGAAAATGTAGTTGAAAGATCTTCTTTTTGGATAGGTTTTGTAAAATAAGAAAGACATACATCTGGGATTATTTAAATTTGAACTTGTATATCTCAAAAATTCCATAAACATCACAACGTATTAAGGTGAACTGCTGACACTTAAGGTGAACTGCTGACACTTAACAGTAGAAAATTAGGGCTGTTTCTGCTCTCATTTACATTGGCTTCATATGGGTATATGCTGTTTACTTCCGTTAAATCCATTTTAATTTAAATAAGTGTATGTGAATGTAAAAAGGGGTCCATTTGGGTTATTTTTTCCCCATTATGTGCATATTTCTGTACTTTTCATGGTAACCAAATCACAGCTGAGGAGCTGTTATAATGCACTTGGTCAAAGTTCAGGGCTGTTACGCCTCTGCCCCCTTCTCCCTCAGTTTGCTGAATAGAACAGACCAAAAAATATCTGTTCAGAAAAAGGCAGGAAAATAAAATATGTTGTTCTGCCTGTGCTTCTGTGACAGCAGCTGAATATAAGGTAAAAGAATTACTGTGACGATCCTGTAACAGCTTTCCTCCATAGAGTGAAAAATCAGTAGTTTGATTAAACCAGTTATTAGGACAGCAGAGAACAAGTTCCCAAGATATAAGGAAGAAATTTTTTATGATGAGGGTGGTGAAACCCTGGCACAGGTTGCCCAGAGAGGTGGTAGATGCCCCATCCCTGGAAACATTCAAGGTCAGGTTGGACGGGGCTCTGAGCAACCTGATCTAGTTGAAGATGTCCCTGCTTATTGCAGGGGGGGTTGGACTAGATGGCCTTAAACGTCCTTTGCAACCCAAAGTATTCTATGATTCTGTGAAAACAAACTGATCTGCAAAAATGGCTATGCTTTTGCATTGCATCATTTTTGGTGTGGCTGGAGTTGTGTGTACAAGGACACAAAAATGAAAGTATATGTCTTCCAGGGGCAGTAGATTTAAATCTAATGTTTGTCACTGGGGTACCTAATTAAAAATACATATTTAACCATGTTAAAGTTCATACAGAAGGAAGTGTATAGAACAGTACACAAAACTCTGTCAATTCCCTTTATATGAGAATATAAAAAATGTGAACTTGCTTACTTCAAAAAAGAAACAGTTCAATGAAAGATTTTAATTCATTACCTTTTTTCATCAATGATAAAATTTTGCCATAAATAGAGGGTCAGGTGAGCAAAAGATATTATCACAAGTATAATTTGGGAACACTTTTGATTTGTTTCCATAACAAAGAACGATATATTAGACATATATGAGATGTTGTACCTAGCACTTTTAGATGACGCTACCTGTAAAGGACACCTAGCTGCAGATACTGAATCAATAGCCCACTGCTTTATGAACCTGAACTGTAAGTCAATATACACACTCAGACGTATATTTTGAGATCTCTATGTAAACACAAAACACATTTCAAAGTTATAACTAAGGTGTTTATCAGGTAGAAAACAAAAATATCACTGTTGAAAATAAACTATGTGTGAAGTGCTAGTGACAAAAAAGGGACCCATCCCCTTAAATTTAAATCCACGAAAAACAGTATAATGCAAGAGAAAGGACAATCTAGTAGTTTACAGTAATTCTCTTGAATGTGTTGTTCCAGAGATATAGAATGTTAAACTCGGTTTTAATTATTTTCATTTTTAATTAAGAAGTAAATAACCTTATTAGAATACTGTTCTTCAACCATTCAAACTAGTTTTCTCCAAAAAACACAGTTACTGCAGTCTGCATGAGTTACAAAGACAATTCCACCAATCAAGAAGCAAAAGAAAGGTCATCGTTTATGTTTCATGTTAGGCATACTTTGTCAGTCAGTACTGTTAAATTACTTTTCTGTGGATTAAATTACTGTTAACTGGTTGGTTTTTGCATTTCATTAACTCAGATCATTATTAATGTCTTGATAATAATGAAATACAGCTTCTGTCATAGTGATGCTCAGATAGATCTTTTCCTTGGTAATCTTTCTCCCAACTAAGCCGGAGATGAGGAATAGCCAAATCAAGACATGAACATGCTAAAGTAATTGGAATGTATCTCTTACAGCTACGCCTTCTTTCATAAAGATCAATGCACAGAAGAGCAGGAAAGCTGTCACTTCATTGGTCCTCAAGAAAGAAGAGTTAGTATACAACTTCTCCTTCCTGGGTACAGTTTTGCTGCTAACAGGGAATGACTTGATGTACTTCAATCTTTAGGTTTCTGTGTTTTTTTTCAAAGATGCTTTTAGGTGGGTAAACTGCATGTTTTGGAATGTAAAGAAACCATACGGACAGAGTGGTCATCATCCCTCAGACAGTTGGTACCGTAAGCATTTATTTTGGGTCTCGTGGGTCTCTCTGAAAGGCAATATTGAAGCTTACATACATATATATCTCATGAATTTTAGACTTATTAGTATACCTACTAGGAATGACCCTATATCTAGGTAAATTTTTAAGATTTTCTGGAACACTTCAGCCATGAAACATGATTATTTAGCCTTCTTTACATCCGGCTGTAAGTACAAAAGGTCTCACTGGATGGCTCAGAATGTTGTATCGAAAGAAAAATGGCTACAAATGCTTATCTTCAAACGTGTCAGTATGGGTAAGCTTCTAGTGAGCCCATGACACATTTACTTTTCATAAGCAAAGGTCATCTAAAACTGTTTTTATGAGTCAGGAAAAAGGCAAAAGATATAACTAGTTCGTACTAGTGTCTAATTAAGAATGAGATGAATAATTCTCTGGAGTCCACTGTGGTGACTATACCTGTATTGACTACAACTGGAATGTAGGATCCTGGCTCACATCTAGACACATACAGGTAGGTATCTTGCTCTGTAAATTCAATATCAGTAATGAAATTGCAACATCTGAAGAATTATTATGAGGGATTTGACAATTTATGAGGAGATGCTGAGCAAAAATTGTTAAGCTGTGTAAGTACTCAGAAAATGAGGTAGTGGGCACAGCATCAGAACTTGAGCAGAATATTCATTTCTGAACTTGTTGTATCTCAGGTATTTTATCACAAAAAGCAGGGAAATGCATTACACATGCATCCTCCTGGTCTCCTGGCTTCTAACTAAATATACTGAATGTGGAATAAATAGTTTATTTTTCCCAGGAATACAAACTGAGTTCATGGCCATGTTAGTCCCAAGAAACATATGGAAGAAATCACAATCTGTAGCATTTCAAACAACTTATTTAGAACCACTGCAGGTTTATCACAACTTAATTAGTGACAGAAAAAATAATAGTAATAGCTAATTCATGTTCAAACTAATAAATGCACATAGCCTGTGCCCTCATAAAACTATCCCCAAACCTGCTTTTCAGAGGAAGCATTTGGACATTTTGCTTATGAAGATACCTGGAAACTCCCAGATTATTAAAAGAGGTTGTTTCAAGATAAGTTTTCAAAAGCAAGATAACATCAAAAAAAGGAAAGTATTTCCTTTTTTTGCTTTCTTGCCTTTCTTTTCTTTTCTCTTCTCTCCTTTCTTCCTGCCCGCCCCCCCGCCCCATTACCTGGAAAAATGCAGGAAAATTTAATATTATGTTAACAGCAATTAACAAATTTTCTCAAAGCACTTGTTATTTGAACTCTTTCAATTACACCTGAAATCATCGTAATCACAGTTCTCCCAAGGGCCTTGCCTTTTTGTCTTCTCTTACTCAAATCTCATTGTGACAGTCTAGATGAAAGAAGCATTTTGTAGCATTTATTCAAGCTTTTTCTTCTGCTCTTATCTCCTGCCACTCCACGGGCAGCTTTACTAGTGTTCCCCAGCAACAGAAGTGAGAATGTTTCTTATGGATTTAATTCAGTCTTTCTATTTGCTTCAGATTCCTCTTCCCCAATCTTACTAAGTCTTCAGATGATCCATTTTATTGTCTTCATTTCAGATTTCAGGCCCTTGGGTCTGTTGTTCCAATCCAAGATAGTCACAAAGGTTTCTATGCAAACAAATCCCAAAACGCAAATCCTGTTTCTAATTGGGACAAATTAAGAGGAATTAGAATGAAGTACTGTGGATCTAGACCAAAGTGGCTTTTGTTTTCCACTTGAGATTTTAAGAACTCAGTTCTCCATATCGGTTCTCTATGGCTGTATCAGCAAAGACCAGAGCAACGTTGCCCTGAGATAAAAATCTGTTCTGCAGAACAGAAGATTTGAGCACAGAATTTCCTGTAAATCCTATATTTCTTACATCCTGCTTACAGCCATGTGGACATTGGGGTAGTTTAATTCTTTCTGCAGGTGACTACGTTTAACCATGCATGACACAACAGAATCAAGTTCTCATTCTGCCTTCCCCCTTTTTTTGCACATGGATCACTCCAAAGTTTTCATAATGGTGCCATCCTTGTGAAGCTTTTCTGAAGGCACTTTTTTTTTGTGATGCGGTTGCACGCTTCAATTAAAAAAGTTTAAGCAGCATATGCTTTACTGGATGGCACCATGCCACCACAGAACAACTCTAGCCAAGTGATGATGACTTTAAGTAAGTGAATACAAACAAAGTTTCCCAAACAGAAATATTTAGTGCTTTTTTAGTACATTTAATTTACTTTAACTATTACATGTAAAATATTTAAGATATATTAAAAATTATAATATTAAAAATATTAAAATTATATTACAAAAGTATATTATAAAATATAAAATATTATAAAAATATTTGGGCTAAAATACATCCTAACATAAGTGATTATTGAAACAGTCTTTTTATTGTTGTGTTCACAAGGTTCAGGCTTACAAAACATTGAGAGCCCTAAGCATAACCTCGTGCATGCTTAAATGAAGTGATCCTTCTTGAATCGCTAGCTAAACCACTTCCGTGACTTAAATGACAGTTTGCTCTTTTTCACATTCATGTTTTGCTCATACTTCTACTTCACAATCAACACTTGACCTTAGCACATTTGCTGTCTGACTGCAGAGCAGCGTCAAATTGAATAGAGAGGTATCTGTGTATCACAGGTTGATGAAAAGTATCTGTACACAGCAATTAGTGCTTTGCTCTTTGCAGCATTTGATCATTCCATCATGGCAGGAGATGCTGCCTATGATTCAGTTCAGACGCTAATGCACATGCACCGAGTGCCGTTTCAGCTGCACAAGATGCTCGGAGGGATGGGTGGGTATGACGCAAGAGGTTTGGGGGACCTGTGTCCCTGCAGTTGCAGAATGGATAGCATACCCTAGGCTGTCTCAAATTGCATCAAGGTGATTGAATCTTTCCCTATCTACCTTATAGGTCCATTCACCATCCACAATTTCCCCTTAGTCAAGAGTTAGAATTTTAAGCTAGTTCTTCTGTTTATATTGCAGTAATACTTTGCTAGTTTTAAAAATAGGCTGTTGTTTAAACCTTCTTTTAGTGGAGATTTTAAAACTCACCATCACCTACCTCTTCAAGGAAAAGGTTCTGCACAATGAACTAGAACAGTAGGTTTGGGGTTTTTTCATTTGTTTTGTTTGTTTTGCTTCTGAGATACATGAACTAGACTATGCTGGAAAAGACATCAGTCATTTCTGGAACTTCAGTCGCAATATAAGCACTATGAAAACAGTACCACTGTCTTCACTGTAAAGGACTACATAGTTAGTACAGAGCTCAGGACACAAATTATATACAACCCATACTCTGAGAAACTTTGGCACTTCTGATGAACTGCCAAATTTACAGAAGCATAATATTAGTGAGTCTTTCAGTGATAACTGGCACTCTCCACATATAATCATTTTTAAAATACCTCTTTTAAGGGTTACCACAATTGTCTAGGGCTGAGACTACTCATACTAGGTCAGGTCAAAGTTCCCTTTACCCCAGTACTGAGGCTCCACTGGGGGTAGATAGGTGGTACAGAGGTCAAAACCATAGCAGAAACTATGCTTGTTCTGAGATTAAGAAGATAGCGCAGTGCACGTCAGGGCATGTAGGTGCTTGCTTGACCCTGCTCTCTGTTTGAGCTTGTCAAAATCTTCTCTTCCCTTAGCATTTACATCTGAGATATTCTGTTTTAGCTCTTCCTCTGCTATTTTCTATAGGGTGAATTAATACAAGGAGGGCCATATTAATAAACCATGAATCTATAGCCCATTAAAAAGATTCTTCCTACAGATTTCATCAAGCTATTCAGAGCTGCAGTGCAGTTCTGCAGGTAATCCTCTGCTTTGTTACGTCTACCATGTATAGACAAACTTTTCAGAGGAGTCTTGATGTTGACTAAACTCCTTTTAAAGACAACCCCACGTGTGCACCAAAACTGCTCCCTTTTGGAAGCTTTGACCCACATACATGGAGGGAGCGTGCAGTCACAGGGACTGGTCTAAATCTGTCCAGAATTAAAACTCCAAAATTTAAACACTGTCAAAATTCAGGCCCCAACACAAACCAGGTCAGTCTATCGGACTGCTGATATTGCACCAAATTGTTTGTGAAGGTAGAGATACTCACTGCCTCCAAGCTTCTGATTTCAGTTTATAAGCTCCAGTATGAAAGTAATTTTCAGCTTCTTAAATCTCAGAATTCCCCACACTGGAAGGAAAACATTAGGATTGCGTATGTTGTATCTATCCGTCAGCTGTCAGTATTATTAAACCATTCAGGGGCACAAATATGTCTTTATATTTGAGACAAAAATCAGAGCAGATAAATGGGACTCTTGATGGCAAGTTGTATGCTAACAGGAAACCAACAAATGATTTATGAGTTGAAGTCCTTCCCAAACACCTTTCAGGTTGCTGAATTCACTCTCCATTTTTCAGCTTTGATTTGAGTACAAAACACAGTATAATTGTATGGAGGCTATCAAAGTTGTACCGGAACAGAACATTAGCTAGAGACATATCTTTAATGGAAACTGGATAAAGGTAAAATTGATACATAGGAGACACAAGGGCACTTGAGAAAAGCAAGAAAGCCAGCCGTCTAAAAGCCTACATGTGAACTGGTCTATGCAGTCTTGAGAGAAAAAAGAAATTAACATTTCTTCTGGATTGTGTAATATTCTTCCAAGGGGAAAGGATGGAAAATGTAGTCATTTAAAGTATATCAGATGTCAGAACATTGGAGAAGATGATTTTCCTCTGCCAGAAGAAACCATTGGCAAGAATGTTGGATTACAGGAGCTAATTATTCTTTTTTAATTCTCTAATTACTGTAACTATATTATGATCAGGAAGTTATAGAAACATCAGTTACCAGCTTGCTGGGTGGCATGGTGTATTCCAGTAATAGCTATAGTCCATTCTCCTTTATAAAATTAATTAAGCTTTCTTAAACCTAAAGTAATTTATTTCAGGAAAAGGCATATGGTATCTTGTGAAAGGAACCCATATAGATGCTGGAGGAACTGCAGTTGTGAACAATCATATCCAGTTTAAAATAGAATATCAATATCCTGTGGAAGCTCTCTGATAGCATGAAGAGGCTTGCATTCCCGTTGTTTTGTCTGGTGCTACTTCACAGGGCAATAGAGCAAGAGACATTGCAAGAGGATCTTCACATGCCAGGAGGAAAAAAAAAAATCAATATAAAAGCAACAGAGCTAAAGGTCACCAAGTAGTGGCAGTTATACAATGGCTTTTGAATCTTAAACAGCAGCATGAAGGACAAAAAACAGGCTACTGCAGTCCTCAGTCTCAGATTCCATCGGTAATGGAGAGACAGGGAAAGTCAGTAAAACTGAAAAAATGAACAGCAGTTTTCTTGGCACCATTCAAGTTGAATTAAATGGTATCAATGCAAAGCTGTTTTCTTGTTTATTTTGTTTGTGCTTTGGAGAAAATGTTCAGAAGCAATTCATCCTCATGTTAAGAATTTGCAATTTAAGATTTACTGTGTAATAGAGCCAGTGATAAATGGGTTTATCTATAACCTGAACATGTTAAAGCTTGGAAGCACCTTTCAAACTTTTTAATCTCAGAAGAACTCTTTATTTATTTCTCTCCCTTTCCTTTTACTTTCTGTTTTAGACCAGTTCTTATTCTGTACTTGGAAAAAAGAGAGTGTTGTACGGTCCCTTACAGGCAAAAGTTGGAGTCAGTTATCACAAATGTGGTCGTCACTTCAGAGACACTAATCTGCCATCACATCTGGTCTCAGTTATGAGCCCATAATGAAATGAAGTATTAATCTCCTTTATTTGTATAAATGAAGTTTGCAAAAATCATGGCTGTTTTGTTATATCTTTCTGTAAAATATAAAGTTTGAGAAATGGAAATAATTTCTAACTGAAATATCCATATTGCTGTACTAGGTAAGAAAGAACATTTTACTCATAGGTGAATGACTTGCTAATTGTTTAAGGAAGAGAGAGGAGATGTCTGCACCAATCCTGCCTAAAGGACATTAGCATTTAAAGAGAAATAAGAGCAACTGGCAGTCCAGGAAGGAAACTTCTTCCTGGTAAATTGTCTATCAATATTTTCAAGGACAAGAAGAGATTTTGAAGTTAAACAAAAACATAAGAAATGGCATAAGTATGCAAGTTAGCTTTCTCGTCTGTCCAAAAGATCTTTCTCATGAATGTAGTCTGAGAATGTATGGCTGGCAGGAGGAACAAGTTCCTGACCACACAGGGTATGTGTCTACAGTTTAGTACTAGTCGTAGGAAGAACTCCATCTAGCTTTACAGAGATTTGATTCTGAAATAATCCAACTACTTTAGTTTCTGACACTTCTGTCTTTATAACCTTTGCTGCTCATTTTTTTGGTTTTGTAAATTAATTTGGTTTCCTAATGGCATGGCTTTTATTTAGAATGATTTCAAGATATATGGGTAACATATACCTGTAGGATATTGTATAGTTCCAGGACATTCCTATGGCACACCAAATTTCTGCAGAGAATGCACAGTATACTTGTACACAGACGAGTTTGAGAGTCAGTAGTACAATGACTAAATGGATCAAACATGAACTGGCAACTATTCTCAGCTAAGAAATTTCTCTGTTCTGAAGGAAGTTACACTTAAGGAGTACACTTAATTCTTGATAGGCCTAATGGAGTTTATAATACAAGTATGCAAAATGAAAACTAAGATGAAGGACTCTCATAAAGATTAGATGTTTCAAATGTGTCGGATTTCTCCAGCTACCTTAGAGGACAAAGATGTCATTTTATACTTCTGAAATTACGTATTGTTAGAGAGGAATAACAGCTACTTTTCAGCTACATAAAATAATTAATCTACCTTACTAATACTAACGTTTTCTTCTGCAAAGGTTTTGTGATGCTTTCTTTTGGATTGCAGTGTTGTTAAAGACAACATAGTAAAACCTATAGCTCTGGGGGAAAAAAAAAATCAGAGACAAAAGTTATATTTCTACCAAGACATGCCAGTTACATGAGTGCAAGATATTTCAGAAAGAATTAATAATGTAGAGGAAACTGTGAATTGTTTATTATTATTTTTGATAGGAACAAAATAATGATTATAACCAATTTAGGAAGGGAATGTCTGTAGCTAATATTAGATGTATCAAAGTTAAGTATACACAGATGAATGAATTATTTATTGTTATATTTTTTATTATTATTATTTTTCATCTCATAAGGAAACATAGCAGTGCAATAGCCCTGCTAATTAAGCAAATATTTACATTAGGCTATCGAAAGATAGAATAAGTGTACTAGAGAAAGGAGAAGAAAGGACAGCAATATTCCTGTGTGTACTGACTGCAAAGTTATGGAAGGCTGTATGACAGACTGCTTCGGAGACATGGTGAGATTTTCTCTGCAGAGGAACTCGTCAAGGTGGAGCCAGCTGGGCTGCCTTGTACATGCAATACAGCTAAACCACAACGCAGATCATCCACCCACGGATAACTGGGAGTTAACTGCTTTGTGCATCGTTGTTATCACTACAGTTATCTCACTTTCTTTTATAATAAGTATGAGCTAAATATGGGCAAAGAACAGTTTGGCATTCAGAAGACTTAAATTAGGCTGTATTGCTGATTTGTCTATGACTGTCTAATGCATGGGATAAGAGTGGGTTTGTAACAATCGCTCTCAGAAAATGACTAAGGATTAAGACACTTTTAGTTAGGAAACCCTGTGCATTGTCTCCCAAAATATTTTTAGGCTTCTGCTGTTTGATACAAAGGGAAGTACTGAATGTATATGGGATGAGGCAGATCTATTATTGTAAAAATTGATGTTTAAAAGCACTGGATAGTTTGAGTGCCTACATATTTGCATATCTAACTTGCTATCAGTTTTTCTAAAGGGCACCTTGTCGTGACATTCTGTGAGCAGCTCTACCCTTCCCTTAAGTTACCTTAGCAGCACCTCAGTGTAGACAAAGAGCACGTAAGTGCTCCAGGCCATAATCTATATGAATTCTGAAACATGAGAGTGAGGAGGCATGATGTCTCTAAACTCACTGAATTAATTCTATGAAAACAAATGTTCTTTTTCTTTCTTTTTGTTTTTCTCCAAGAACTCCCAGTCTCCTAAGGGTAAAGACAATGGAAAAATGATAAGTCACTTTTAATCCTAGTAAACAGGGAAGAACATATTTCAGGTCATAAAAAGATTTTTAAAAAGTTTTTTAAAAAAGAAAATATTACATAAACACTTGCATTTCATTGCTTCAGATTGCTTTCAGTGTCAGTAAAACTACTACTGGGAGGAGACACCATGAAAGAACAAGAAAATCCGAGGACAGGAAGAAAGACTGGTACAAGTCCTAGAGCAAAAAAACCTGTGTGTAAGAATCAACGGCTCAGACAACAGAAATAATCATTATTATTAGCAGCGGGTTTCCCAGCAGCGTCAGGCTCTAAAGCAGATGAATTTGGAAAAGTGACAGTAGTAAATGGCCTGCAAAAATGCTAGTGACAGGAGGTCTTCCAGGCTAGTGTCCAAATGTTGGACTATGCCACATCAAAATAAATGTTATCTATCAAGAATTTCTATTTCAGAGATCTCCAACTTTTAAATTGTAACATAAACCTTCTGTATATATATAAATCATACCCAATCTCATGTACCACTACTGAGCTCACAACTTCTTGAACTTCTTGCTCTTTTGTAGCTCTGTGTAAAAGAGATGTGGGCAAATCTTCCCTTCACATCCCCACAGCTGAGATTTGAGCCAAGCCCTGCAGTGGAGCCCAGTCACCATTGCTTCTTGATCCAAGAGACTCAAAGGATCTTTAAAAAAACATCAAAACCCATGTTTTATATGAGAACTACTGCTCTGGATCAGACCCAACCTTGAGTAAGAATAAGTAATGTGCAAAGCATTACTCTCCACCTATAATTCCAGTTTCTAAGTCTCACCAGTTTAGAAACTTCCTGAAATAGCTCTTGCATCTGTTGATGAGCTCTTCCATGAATTTGATTCTCCTTTCTTGAAATAATTTGTATTTTTGCTCTCAGTGACAACCCAAAACACTAATCTGACAGCTGTTGAGAGCTAGGAAATACTGGGAACAGAATTCCATTATAGTATCCAGCAGCATTCAGATATTAACTATGTGCTGTGATTTATTCCTTCCCACTACCCAAAAATCAGTTATGTTTGCTCTTTTTTTTAAAAAAAGAAATTTAAAAACAAACACAACACCCCCACCACCCCCACCCCGATTCCTCTTGTCTTTAAAAACAAGGACACTATAAAATATTTAGAAGTTAGATGAGATCATGGCTCAATCCACTCAATTACAAGTCACTTCTTTTGTGTCTCTTTTTATCTCCTTGATATGTAGGCTAAACCACTACAAGTTTGCTGTCTTCAAAATAACTCCAGGTCCAGGAAAAAAATAAAATTCCTCAGATGTTTACTTGAAAATTTTGCATGTGGGGGAGAGGAGAGAGGAACTCCTGAGTTTAAGTTAATCATGCTTGTGACCCCTTCATGAAAAACACTGTCAAGAGCCAAGGAATTCTTTCCATAGCAAAGGAATAATTAAGACAGGATCTTACTTTTTTAACATTTGCGAAGTCTACATTTACACATTCTACCTTGAAGCTAGCTGAGCCTTTGTCAATGGCATTAAATAAGCACTTGTAAGATGCAATTCATCTGACCTATTTTGGACACCACCTGTGTTTACACCAAAGGACCTCGAGATCAGGAGATCGGAAGAAAATATCTACATTGCAGATCCCTTCATTTATTCAGATGACTTTCACCCCTTCTTTGGATCCTGAAGGACTTGACTTCTCTGTATGGTTCTGGGCCTGTGTGAAGTCACAGATGTGGCTGGTAACTAAAACAAATAATGGCTCCCAGATAAAGCTGAGACATTAATGTTTGAGGTAGCAACGAATTGCCTTTTCAAAGATAACAATTGTCTGTATAGAAGGTCTGAAGATCCCCTACACCTTTTAGTGCCTAAACTCTTGTACCTGACACTCTTTTGTAGGAGGCAGAACTAAGTTTTAGGAGGCTTTTTTGTTTATTACACCTTGTTTTCAACCTCGGTGTCAGAAACGGCGGCTACTGGAGACAGTTATGTTTGGCAATGTGTCAATACACTGAAGGTGAAATACTCAGAGGTTAATGATTTGACCCTTTCTCCATCCCAAATTATCTTCTGAGGCTGTTATACAAGCGTGTTTTTTGTTACTTCATGTACTTCTAAAAACTATATTGCTTAGCTTTAAGAGCCAAGATGAAGACAAACTATAAAAATCCTGCAGCAACCTGTGTGTTTCCTGTTATTGGGCAAAACTCCATTTTTTATTATTTTGATTATAATATATAATAAAGATTAGAAAACCATATTCCCACAGAGATGAGCACACTCTAAAATTGGCACAGCTAGGGTTTGCTGTAGATTCTAAAGAAGACAGAGCTGCCTCATTTGGTTTTAAAATGGATACATTGAATATAGCACATGTAGGGAAGAATTAACTAACTGTAGCAAAATGTTTTTCTCAACTGCTTCTCTCTGCTGGAAATCCCACTATCATACTTAAAATCTAAGATAATGAGAAAGCCTCTAAGCTGAAAAAGCACTACCACTAGTCATTTCAATCCTAGTTTTACATACAATTTTATAAAATAGAACAGCCTTCCAAATTCAGATTGAAATATTTTCTCTTCAAATTTTAATATATTATTTTGCTGCACATTCTTACAATAAGCTGCTACCCACACTGGCATCTGAGTAACAACAAACAGACTCTTGCTACGCTTGGGAGACAAAAGTGAATGTGAATCATAGAATTGTTTAGGTTGGAAAAGACCTTCAAGACCATCAAGTCCAACCATTAGCCTAGCACTGCCAAGTCCACCACTAAACCATGTCCCTAAGCACCACATCTACATGCCTTTTAAACACCACCAGGGATGGTGACTCAACCACTTCCCTGGGCAGCCTTTTCCAATGCTTGACAACCTTTTTGGTGAAGAAATTTCTCCTAATATCCAATCTAAACCTCCCCTGGTGCAACTTGAGGCCATCTCCTCTTGTCAAATGTGCAATAGCCCAGTGAAAAAAGCTGGAGGTAAGACTTGGAGTACCTGCTGAGGTGTGACAACAAGCAACATAGCGTGCCAGCAACAGACAATGAAAAGATCACACGAGTATACACTTTAGCAGGACCTAATCTGAAATAGCTGGGGTAAGTGAGAAATACCGGCAACTCCAATAAGAGTTCTGCTTAGTTGAGAGGAATTTCATTCAGCCACAGGCATGCGATACTCTAGTACTGCAGAGGTGGTGACCTTCCTCTTCTGCTTATGGCACCATCGGCACTAGGGCCAAGTACAGAGTATAGGAGTACAGGATTTTCAAAGTGTGCTATTTACTGTGCCTAACATAAGCCATTTAAAGATAGTGTCCAGTTCAAAAAAATCTAGGTTCCTTCTGTTATCAGAAGTAAACATCTGCTCCTTGGGGGGAGCTTAGCCTCTCCAGGTTCATGTCTGAGGTGGGGTAATCCTCCTTTGGGAGAAGTCCCTCTCTTGCCCTTAAATACATAGCAATTCTAGATGTTCAACTTTCAGATAGTCAAAGCTAGGAAACTGAATCCTGTCAAGTTTGGGGAGTGGGACTAAGAAAGCAGCAGAAGAGATGGGAGAGAGAAGAAGGTTTCTCTTTAATTTTTGTGTTCTTTTTCTCTAGTATCTAATACTCAACTAGTAAAGATAAATATTCATTCCTGCTAATAGCACATACGACACATGAAATAAATAGTATCTTATTTGCAAAAAACCTTCCAAACATATCGAGAAATATTAATATTTCAAACTGATGAAGAAAAAAAGTTCTGAAATGCCTCAAAAAATTTCTGAAATGCCTCAAAAACCTGGAAGCTGCTTCACTTGTAAGTCTATTGACTGAAAGTAAAAATAACTTTCAAAATCTGTTTCTGTTCCACATGTTTTGTCCTATGAAGTGGCAAAATGGAAAAGAGAGTATATTTCAATAATGCAGATGAGGTTTCTGAGTAAATCTAGGGCTTTCTGCACACTGTGCCTTCCTGATGCCACATACCACTCTGAGATGGCATGCCAGGAGTTTGGCTGCCGTACTGGAATATGGACTGGAAATTTATTTATACACAAAGTAGATCTACCTGACTTTCTGACAGATATGAAATTATGTCTAAACTGCTTTCAAAGTAGATGAAAAGGGTACTGAATGCCAGATGCATTGGTTTTCATTGGCAGGCTTGAAGGATACAGCTTTCATTGCCTGATGGCATAATAACTTTTTCTTTAAAAACTTTTATTCTCACCAAGGGGCCGGTGTTTATAAAAGTTTGATTTCACACTGTATTTGCAGAATCTGCATTACTGAACTGAATTATTTCATGATTGTAAAGTTAAGCAGAACTATACTTTCTCCTTGTTTTGGTTGGGATAGGGCTAATTTTCTTCTTAACAGCCCATAAGCTGCTGTGTTTTGGATTTGTGACCAAAACAGTGTTGATAACACAGGGAAGTTTTAGTTATTGCTGAGCAGTGCTTGCACAGTGTCAGGACCTCCTCTCTTTCTCACACTGCCCCACCAGCGAGGAGGCTGGAAGTGCACAAGAAGTTGAGAGGGGACACAGCCAGGACAGCTGACCCCAACTGACCAAAGGGATATCCCACACCATATGATGTCGAGCTCAGCAGCAAAAGCCGGGGGAAGAAAGGAGAAGGGGGGACATGCAGATTTATGGCATTTGTCTTCCCAAGTCACTGTTACACGTGATGGAGCCCTGCTTTCCTGGAGATGGCTGCACACCTGCCTGGTGATGGGAAGTAGTGAATGAATTCCTTGTTTTGCTTTGCTTGTGTGCATGGCTTTTGCTTTACCTGTTAAACTGTCTTCATCTCAACCCACGAGTTTTCTCATTTTTATCCTCCTGTCCCACTGCAGGGGGAGTGAGTGAGCAGCTGTGAGGTGCTTATCTGCCTATCAGGGGTTAACCACAGCACTGTATGCTGTCTCATTACCGCTTTTACAGAGGCAGAAGTTTTATATCCAAACACACTTTATGGAGTGCAATTTCTAGAGTGAACGTAGCCAAGCTTTTGATGGGTAGATTCTTGTAGTCACTTGTTTGCATAACATTCAAACATGAGTTTGTATCATTTTATATAATTATGTAATAGAATCAAAGTCTGGGGGTATTATTATTGAATTACACAACAAATGTTTAATAGGATCAGATCTTTATGTAGTAATTTGACTCTTCACATTTAGAAAGTAAAATAAGGAAACATTAAGTAAACTAAAAAAATTAAAATAATGATTTGAATTAAGAATAAAAGAGATATCATCTGCACATATGAATATATTGTATACATATAAATTGGGTTATGTGCTGGTTTTAACATTACATGCCTTAGATAGAGCAGCATTATAATGCAAGCATAAAACAGAGAGGCAAGTTAATAACATTTGTGCAGTATATTCTTTTAGAAAAAAGTATATGAGCTATTGCAAAATCATGTTGGCAGTTTGCTAGTTATTGCTTCTGGAAATAGTCCCATAAAATGAGTGCAAGCTGCCCTCTAAATTATAATTTAATTTTCTTATTTTAGTGAAAGGTAAGCATTTGGAATACCATCTTGTTTATCGTAAACAGGGAGCACCACATTTGCTCAATGGAAAATTTTAATCAGTTAAGTGAAGTTTGTGGATTGAATTTAACCTTTGTTAGGAGTCTGTTTTAAATATTATACTACAGAATATGACCTGTTCAACTGATGAAAGTGACCCGTCCACAGAATTATCATTCTTGCAAATGTGAAGTTATGTGCTGCATGAGAATTTTTGTACACTGTAGGATCAGCCCTACCTACTGGACTTATTTTAAGCAGTTACAAGGAGAACATTCCAGAGTATAATAAAATAGGCTGCCATAAAAGATAAATAGTATCCTCAGACCCAACATGTAGCCTTGACTTTTGTCTAGTTTCCTTAGCGGGGGAGAAGCACAGATCTGGTCATTTCTCCACTTGATGCACATTTGAGTATTTACTTGTCTAAGATGTGTTTAAGATATGTTGGACCTACTGTACTTGTATGGCACTGATTAATTATTATGAATAATTACTCGTATGGAGTTAATCCAATAGATTTGCCAAGGCAAACTTAATGAGCATGGTAAGATACTTTCTTTGAGCATGAACAACATGTACGAATCTCCCCAGGTATGTCAGAGCCCTCTTCGTTTCATACGTTTTGAACATAAGAATCGGGCCTTTTTTGTCCTAGTATGACAAGTTCATTATATATGCAGTATTCTATTCATGTATATGTTCTCAAGGCAGAAATACGGCAATCATATCCGGAGAAGGTGAATCACTACTCTGGGCAGTCATGTTTGTGTTCACTGTAAGTGGACCAGAAAAGGTGTCACTATCCAGCTCTTGTAGCACTAAAGTCCAGAGTGAAGGAAAGGTTTCCCTGTAAAAGGGATGTTCCAGTGGCTTCACTGAGTGGTACTCAGGATGGTTCGGTGGCCTCAGTAATCCTGGGTAATCAGGCTTAAAAAATCTCCAAGGGCTTTCTTCTCAGTAAGCAGTGGTCAAACATTACCCTGCGCAAAGGTGTGCCAGAGTGTAACATATGCAGGCAAATAATAAACTAACTCTAGGGACAGTGCGATGATTTCAGTCACAATCATAACACATGTGAGGTCTATATGTCTTACAAATTTTAATCTTATTTTGCTTACTAGTGCTAAAACGGAACGAGGTTGCAAAGCAGTATTCCTGAGAGTAAGAAACTGTTACACATATTGGACATGCAGTGCCAATGGCTTCAAAAGAGATTAATTGCAAGGGAAGGTAATGTTCACTATGAGAAAGGACAAGAGAATATAAACCTCAGAAGTATCCCAGGTTTTTATCCAGAGGGAAACATTATGATCATCTGAATTTGATTTCCAGCAAAACAGCCCCAAAAGTTTCAACCGCTAATTCCTTCACTGAGCCCACAATTCTGGTGGAGTTTGAGCATATCTTTTAAAAAGGCAGCTAATCTTAATTTAAAGACTTTAAATGATGGAAAGTGCACCACAACCCTCAGCAAATTGTTACACAGTTTAATTACATTTTACTGCTGAAGAGTCTACCTCATTTTGACTCTGTATTTATTAAGCTTCTAATTCCAGCCACTGGGTCTCATTCTCCCTTCATCTGTAAGATTAAAGAGCCTTCTACTACCAGAAAACTTTCCTCATGTGGGCAGCTGCAGACTACAAACAATTCACCTCTTAACCTTCTTTTTGTTTAGTTAAATACATTAACTTTTTTTTAGTCTTTCACAGTTGAGACAGGCTTTTCAACCTTACATTATTCTTTGAGTTCTTTTCTAAATCATTTCCAAACTGCTGACATCCTTTTTACACTCTTGAAATGAGAACTGTGCAAAGAATTTCAATAAGCTCTCGTTAATATCATGGATAGCGCTAACCACTTTACACCTACTTGTTACTCTCATCTTTATGAAAACAAAGTCTGTGTTTGGCTTCAGAGCCACAAAACCAATTTGTGACCTCAGGTTCAGATGCTTGTGCCCTGTGGCCTTCAACTGCTCTACTGGAATGCGTAAAAGGTCCTTTTGAAATTCTTTCATTTTAGATAGAGATCTTATTAAGCTATACTTCTAAACAACTTTCAAACAGAAACATATTAAGAAATGCTTATATATACGTAAAACTGACACACGTGGAAAAAGCCATCTGCTCTTATGCATGTATTATCCCAGGTATAAAACCATTCGTTAGCTGAATAGGCAATAATATAGTCCTAGATATAATTGATGTTTTTATTAATTATAAAAATTTACTTAATTAATTAGAAAAAAAATCAAGTGGTTATAAATCATTGCATACTACAAACAGTTTCCACTTGGGTAACGTTAAAGCTAAAATCAGCGGGTTTAGCTGAAGCTTATCCATTAAACGGATAAAGCACTCTAGACATTGAAGTATGTCCTGAATAGTTCTGATGAATAGAGTTTTTAAACTACAAATGCCAGTCAAATAAATAAATTTATGTTTTTAAATATCTTCTCTGTATCTAGAAGTTATCCACTTACATTCAAACTGAAAGGAAATCATTACTCCTCCTCCAAGTGAGTAAGCAAGCCAAAAAGGACAGCAGATATTTTCAGATTTTCTCTTGTAACATTTTTACCACCCATGCTTTCGCCCCCAAGGAACAGAGAGATACTAGTTATAGGGGTTAATCACAGGAGGGTTGTTTAGAGCAAAGTTTGTCTTCACAGAATTTTTATCATTTATGCTACAAGACAACTTCTTAAATATGAATTAAAGTTTGTATCAGTAGCTGAATTGGTTTTGTTCCAACGCAAACAATTTTAAACATGATTTTACAGTTGTTAGTTCTAGGGATAAAGAGACATTGGTCTTGGCTTCTACTGCAATGATTGTCCATTTTCCTGAACGTTAGACTGATCCTTTCCTGAGCATCATTTGGAAGTTTGCTTCTTGTGAATGAGAATCTAGGGAACATATTTTCCTCTGTTTCTGTGTCTTTGAGAGATGGACATAGGGCAGTAGTTAGTTCCTCCTACTGATTTGCAGGCTACAAATTCTCCCTCTGAGGGACTTTAACTAAGTTTGTCCAGAACTTGGAAAGAGAGCCATCTCCCTTATCTTTCTTCAGATTCCTTATGGACACATACCCATACAAACTTCAGTACAAGAGCCACCAGTAACGAACATTATTACTTTCCTATTCCTACTTTCCCTCTTATTGTAGACATCCAAGGAGGATCTACAGGTTAGAAAAGCCAGGCTTGTGCCGCTCCATCCTCCACATGTCCAGACTGGTCCTTAGGAAGCAATACCATGGTTGTTCAGCAGCTTGTATTTCTTCAATATAATTGCTGACATTTTGATATTCTGAGATAACCTCTTATCTTCATACAGGTGAGAGAAACTGCTGCACATGTAGGGACTAGTGACATTTGGTAGATGAGCTGTGGTTTTTCTGTTCTGTTTCTAAAGAAATTACTAGAAATTCCTTCAATGCCACAACACTGGGGACATTTTCCTTTCCTTCCCCAAGACTTTTGGCAATATTTAGAAAAATTATTAGCTGCTTTCTCAACACTTTGTAGAGCTGTGTGAAACTGGATTCCTCACTTGCTGGAAGCAGCGTATTCAGTTTTTGTTTTTTTGATTTTTTCATCAGTGTTCTGCTTGCGTACATTGAGATATTGTGTGAAAGCCAGATTATAACAGGTCCTAAACCTCAAACAGGATTGACAAATTTCAGTTGCCTTTGCATATATAACTATGTAAAGCCCTGAACTCCTCCCAGAATTGCAAACAGCATCTTAGTTCATGGCTCATAGGCTTTGCAGAGCAGAGCCAAATCTGGATGAATTCCCAGGGTCTGCACAACCCTCCAGCTCCCCTGTAACTTTGTGAAATTACACTTGTCGGTTAAAGTTCTGCATGGTGCTAACCCTTTTCATAGTCAAATATGAGATTTGCAATCCTGTAGAATTTTAAGGTACTCCCTGTGGGGCCTATTTTGCAATTATCAGTTGCTGTCAATGAATTAAATCATAATTATAAGCAATGCTGCAGTTAGAAAGATATCTTGATCTTGGGTTCTATTTTTAGTAATAGAAAACAAAGTATTTCTGTTAAGAAACATTCAAAACCACTCAATGAATTCCAAGTACAAATATTTGCTACTGTTTCTGAGGATTACTTATCAAAACATCACAGGATGCTCATCCCTTTTGTTGTCCCAGAGCAGTATCCTAGACTGAATGCAAGTTCTACACTGATCCATGCTGAGATACATATAATGCCTGTCAGGCTCAGAATAAAGTTTTGTTAGCCTTCTGAGCACCTGTATTACACTGTAGATTGATTTCACTTGCTGTTCATCATTAAGGGGTCTGGAATAAATTTTAGAATGTTGCTAGACTTTGCTTCATATCATATTTGTTCGCATTTTTTTTTCAAGTTGATATTTTTAGGCTAAAATTCTAATCTGCATATAAAAACTAAATCTCAATATAAATTTTAGTACTTCTTTGTAGTAATATTACCACTGATATTAATTCTGTCTCCTGTTTTATATATCATCGGTAAAGACCATTCATGTGAGAATCATTCCAGCTTCCACAGCAAAAATTAAGATATTAATCAAGATGGATAATAAAATCTATTCCTGTGGAAAGCCACTAGACACTTCCAGTCAACAAAATACTATTTATCCTAACGATTAGCTTAGCTGTCTTCTGAATAACGTAAAGCACAGAATCTTGCCCTCCATAAAACAGCCAGTTTCTGTTGTCAGGAAAGAAAAAGAAAAAAATCATTTGTGAGAGTACCACAATTAGCTATTTATAGTTACTATGGAAACAAAGCAGAATCCAATAAGCACCAGAGCTTGTGTGATTATACTTTTGTTCATTTGACAGTGTATTGAACCATAGGCCTGCTTTTAATAGCATTTTCTTTCAAATATTAATATAATTTAATGTAATGGATTTCACATTCAGGGGTACTCTATTTGACAATAATAAGGGGAGGGATAGGAAGGTTTAAATTCTGCCAACCTATAAACACAAGCAACGTGCAATGTAGGACGTTTTACATGCCTAAAAGAGCAAATCCCAAAGTCGGTTGTAGAACAGAAAATGTTGCTGTTCTTTGCCAGATATTCTTTGCTACAACAAAAAAGATCTTGTTTTTCAATTCATGAAGATGATCTCGCTATAATGAAAAAAAAGTATTTATGTAGACCTTATTGGGCTGCATAGATTAACTATGTCACAGATAAGAATTTGGAAGCTTCTCAAGCTATGCTGAATCTGAAGAACATTTTTATGAATGGAAAAACTTAATCAAAATGCTTTGTCTATTTTAGCTTCTTTTTGCTAATAGTACAAACATCATAAAGACAATGATATATGGCAGAAGATTCCAGACAGTACTTTTGTACCAGAATATATTTTTGCTTGATAATGAATGCTAATCTGAACATTGTCAAGTCTTATTGTAGATGCTCATGAAATTAACTCTTTAGCTGTGCAACAAATTGACTGAGAAAATTAACTCCTTAACTGTGTAAGAAATTTATAGCCACACCAACATAAAAATCACTTTCTGCTTCACACCTGTCTACCCACTTTTAAACTAAAAAAGTAGCTTTTACCTTTTCACATTGTCTTCAGACAAAAGACAACATACAAACTATACAAACACATACAAATAAAAATTGCATATATAATATAAAATTTACTTTGTTTTCAAATTTCTTGCTTTCTCAGTTTATGTTCTTTGCTTGTACTATATTTTTATATTATATTCATATATTATGTTATATTATATTATTTACATACATAACTTGTGTGCAATAATAATATGTGTGCAGGTAACCAAAGAAAAGTTTATCCAATAGCTCCATCACTCTCGCTAATGTAACTATTTGTCTCTGATCCCTCTGGCCTCTGTTGATTATTTGACAGGGAGAGTTACTTAATGATATATTTTTGAACAACAGTACTTCTAAAACTGTGAAGGATACTAGTGAGATTTATACACAAGAGTGTTTCCTGAAAACTGCAGAAATTGTTACCCAGTGAGGAAATTAAAGATTATTGGTTTTGATTTTTTGCATGCAGTAAGTTCATTGTCAGAATTTTAGGACTATCTTTGCACATCAGGCAGAATCTCTATTCATGAAGAATTTAGATTGCATCATTTCCGGTTTGATTCTTGAAAGATTTCAAACATTACTTTATTGAAATAAGCCCATAAACAATACCTAAATCTTTTTGTTGAATGGAAATATTTTGTGATATAATGTTTTCACCAATTCTTTAGGAAGGAATTTGCCATCTAATGGCATCTAACAATTTTTTAATATTCTGGTAACAACTATGTTATTAAGTTCAAGCAACCATGTAAAATGTAACATCAATATTATAGTAGTTTAATTTTTGGTTTAACTTTTTTCCCCAACTGAACATTGCCTGAACAACGTGTGGATATTTTATTTAAATATAACAAAAATCTGTGGGTTCACTTCCACAATAATCAATGGTCTGGGTTTTTTTTTAATGCAAAACCCTCATACAGGTCTTGGAAAAGGTAACCACCCAAAGAACCAGGAAGACTGGAACTCTTCCAAAAAATTAACATCAATCATAAGCAACTGCTACCAGTCGTAAATGCTAGCTCAAGCCCTGGAATATGATATTAACTTAAAAGGAAATTTAAAGTTATGTGCAAAAATAAGATCTTAACATTAGTGTAGAAAAGATTTTCTTAAATGTGGGAGGAGGGCTCAAAATTTCATACTTTCTGGCACCTCAAGTACATTTGCTTTTTGGCATTCAAAAATTTAAGTAAAAAATTGTATAATTAATTTATGGTTTAGATTATGCATTTTTAAAAAATCTAAAATTTTACATTGTGCCTTTGTTCATTTTTTCTAAAGTCAAGATAGGCAAAGGATGTGACATGGATTTTTGTTTTGGGAGGGGGACAGGTGTGTCCAAATATGAAACTTGGAGAGACACTGATGCATAAGGTAACCTAGAACACGTAGTGTTAATGCTATATAAATGTGTTACCAATTGTTGAGGAATCCAGTGTTGTTCCTCACACAACATTACTCCCTGTTACTGATATGGTTCATGCAATTAGTACATCTCCTTCTTGGGCCTGAACAAGAGTATCCAGTTCATGGAAAACAAGGAGAATGCCATTCTGTTTCTTTGTATTTCAGGATATTTACATTCTATCCACTTTGTGTACTAGGCTTTTGCAAAACACAAACCCCAGGATTAATGCTTAGGGAAAAAAAAGCACATGCTTTACTTTTTTGTGTTATGGTACAACTGAAAGTATGGTTTTGCTTATAGAATTGATGCACCCAGTCATGTCAAATCACTAAAGGTGAACCAAGTGGTAGATTAAAGGGAAGAGGTACTTAGTGATGTCTATGAAATATTAAAAAAATATTGAGAGCACAATTTAAATGCATGAAGGTAATTGCAGTATTTTACACAGTCCTTAGATGCAAATGATTTTAAATATATGAATTATTTTGGAAATTATCTCAATTTAAGGGTATTCAAACATAAAAAAGACATTACCGTCAACTTACTGCAATTCATGTGTCCAGGCAGGAACAGGAGCGTCCCTGACATTCAGCACAGATTCAGATGTATTAGATGTATTTACTGCTCTCACTGCTCTTACCATTCATGGGCATTACCGTGGCAGTAACACCTGGGGATCTGTATCATGAAGAAGGACAACCAACAACAGTTTGCTGTCTCACACATCCACTGTCCATCAGCCTGCTTTCCTGAGACTCGTTCTAGCATCTTAAGTAGCTTCTGATTTTTCTCGGTTTTATATTTACTCCCTTACTTGGAGGAGGAGGGAGTTCATCTCCCCACCACAGACAGAGAAGCACAAAGCTGCTCCTTCCACAAAAGATCAGAGTAATAAAACACTCTAAAGGAAAGACCAAGCTGTGGATGAAAGCCAGTGCCAACACACACAGAGGCCACGAGTTGTAACTGTAATGGTAGCTTTATGGCAAGAAGAAACAGAAGCTCTTGGGTACTAGAGTCCAACTTGCTCTCACACTCAGAAAGATTCTGACTGTAACGTATTCTGGATTTCAACTAATCACCAGTTCGAAGATCCATTTCAGTTATGTAAGGAGAATTACAGTGATGCCAGCACCGAACATTTCTAATTACAAGGAACTTGTAGGTAGTAAGATTATAATCAACATTTTGAAAAATATTTTGACAGCATACACAGTGCACACATTACTGTGGTGTGGTATAATGCTTTTTATTGTTATAACTTTGGAAAGCGTCCTGTCTCCCCTCCCTCCCTTCATGGTGATAAAAACATCATTACTCAGATTTCTTTTTCTCTACCATATCTCTTGATTCTAGTTCCTCAACTGGGCTTGCAATAATTTCTGTATTTAAGTCAGCTTTTCTGTTAAGAAGGAAATTACTTTATGGATGACATCCTGGTTAAATTTACATCAATAGCAATATCCTTCTCCCTTCATTGGAGCCAGAATTTCATAATACAATCTCAAATTAATTTTAAAATTATTACTGCATGAAATGCAGCTTCAAGAGGCAGAATTTGTCATTTCTAAATTCTGTTAAAAACATAATGATGCACAATTTTTCACACTTTCACATAAGTAAAGTGTGTACTTGTCCAGAAAAAAAAGGACAGTGAAAGAGAAAAAAAAAATCTCAATTTCCTATGATGAGACCATAAAAAGGAGTAAAACAATAATTTAAAGAATAAATTTAGTATAATTGTGTACCACAAATGCTATAACACACTAATCAATCTGATGGTTTTTTGTAATTCTATTTCAGAAGAACACTATGTTTTTATCTATGACATATTTCTATACGTCCTGCTTTTCCACATTTTAATACAATGACTTCATTTTCACTATGATTAGAACTCCTGAATTTTCTCAGTTTAGAAGTATCATAAAATCCTTGTGATGTACTTAGACAAGTTTCCAAAGAACAATAGCTTCTTGAATCTCTACTTAAATTCTCTTCTGGACTGAAAACACACTTATATATGTTATTACACAACATATATTACCACACCACCCAAGCTGCAGAAGGTAAAGGTAGGGACTGGGAGAATGAGGTACTACCTACTGTAGGAGAAGACCAGGTTCAAGACCAGCTGAGGAACCTGAATGTGTGCAAGTCCATAGGACCTGATGAGATACATCCACAGGTCCTGAAGGGAACTGGCAGATGAAGTTGTCAAGCCACTCTCCATCATATTTGAGAAGTCGTGGCAGTCTGGTGAAGTTCCCACTGACTGGAAAAGGGGAAATGTAACCCCTATTTTCAGAAAGGGTAACAAAGAACACCTGGGAACTACAGGCCGGTCAGTCTCACCTTTGTGCTTAGTAAGATCATGGAGCAGATCCTCCTGGGAACTCTGCTAAGGCACATGGAAAATAAGGAGGTGATCGGTGGCAGCCAACGTGGCTTCACTAAGGGCAAATCCTGCCTGACAAATTTGGTGGCCTTCTACAACAGGGTTACAGCATTGGTGGATCAGGGGAGAGCAACAGATGTCATCTACCTGGACTTGTGCAAGGCATTTGACACTGTCCCACATGACATTCTGGTCTCTAAATTGGAGAGACATGGATCTGATGGATGGTCCACTTGGTGGATAAAGAACTGTCTGGATGGCTGCACTCAAAGAGTTGTGGTCAATGGCTCAATATCCAAGTGGCGAGCAGTGACGAGTGGTGTTCCTCAGGGGTCAGTACTGGGACTGGTGCTGTTCCACATCTTTCTTGGTGACATGGATGTAGGAATTGAGTGCACCCTCAGCAAGTTTGCTGATGACACCAAGCTGTGTGGAGCAGTTGACATGCTGGAGGGAAGGGATGCCATCCAGAGGGACGGGGACAGGCTTGAGAGGTGGGCCTGTGCCAACCTCATGAAGTTCAACAGGACCAAGTGCAAGGTCCTGCGCGTGGGTCAGGGCAATCCCATGCACAAATACAGGCTGGGTGGAAAATGGATCAAGAGCAGCCCTGAGGAGAGGGACTTGCAGGTGTTGGTTGATAAGAAGCTCAACATGAGCCGGCAATGTGTATGTGCAGCCCAGAAGGCCAACCGTATCCTGGGCTGCATCAAAAGAAGCGTGGCCAGCAGGTTGAGGGAGGTGATTCTCCCACTCTACTCCACTCTGGTGAGACTCCACCTGGAAAACTGTGTCCCACTCTGGAGCCCCCAACATAAGAAGGACATAGACCTGTTGGAACAGGTCCAGAGGAGGGCCATGAAGATGATCAAAGGATTAGAGCACTTCTGCTATGAGGACAGGCTGAGAGAGCTGGGGTTGTTCAGCCTGGAGAAGGCTCTGGGGACACCTTATAACAGCCTTCCAGTATCTGAAAGGGGCCTACAACAAAGCTGGAGAGGGACATTTTACAAGGGCATGTAGTGATAGGACGAGGGGTAATGGTCTCAAACTGGAAGAGGGTAGATTTAGATTAGATATGCGGAAGAAATTTTTCACTGTGAGGGTGGTGAGGCACTGGAACAGGTTGCCCAGGGAAGCTGTGGAGGCCCCATCCCTGGAAGTGTCCAAGGACAGGTTGGATGGGACTTTGAGCAACCTGGTCTAGTGGGAGGTGTCCCTGCCCATGGCAGGGAAGTTGGAACTAGATGATCTTTAAGGTCCCTTCCAACCTAAACCATTCTATGATTCTGTGATTCTATGTTTGTGTTACTAATTGTCGACATCAGTCAAATCCATGCTTGAAAAATATTTCTATCATTTTGGTGATGAACTTGCTTTGAAAGTGTTGCTAATACCTTAAGAAATAAATTAGTTATTATCAGATTATTTTCTTTGCTTTTTTTTTTTTTTCCAAACTGGAACTGACATGCACATAAAGGTCTTTGAAGACCCGAAATTCAATAAAAATAACTGCATTTCTTTGCCTCTCTTTCAGGTCTTTTTCACATTTGATTCTCATTTTTCTGCCATCTTTCTCCTCTAATTTCTGACAACATCATATTTGATAAAATTGAGTGAGTCGGTAAGAAAGAATGTGTTGCAGACTTCTCTTTATAACCCAACATCCAGCTGATTTGTAATATTAGAACATCTTGTCAGCTATGCAGGGAAGTACAATGTGTTTGTTAGCTGGATTCTTCATTTAGAATGTTTTTGTTTTTGTTGATAACAATTATTATTTTTCCAAATACTGTATCATCAGGGAAAGGAAAGAGAAATGTTTCCTCATCCAATTACAATTAAAGAAGGCCTTCTGCTGCCAACAAATGTACATGTGTTTGCTTCTAAAGGCACAGTCCTTATGAAAGAATTACAATAAATACATTTTGGTTGGTTTAAACAACAGATGGGTGACATGTTTTACACTTTCATTTTTCCATGGTATTTTACCACCGTCTGAAAAGCTTGAATTGTAGCACTTCCTGCGTTTTTTGTTGATTTTGCAATAGGAACCAATCTGGGAAGGAGTAATGACATCTCTGTGAAGGGTAAATGTTTTGCAGCAGTTTTCTGCACATGAAGTCTGAGACAGTGAAAAAGAATAGGTAATCTGAAGGGTTTAGCTTTAGTTATGAAGCTCAGTTGGTGAGAGATTGGAGCAAAGAAAAACTAAGTTGGCAAGAAATTTCTAGAAATGCAGTCTGCCTCCTTTCTCCTTATTGAAAAATGTGAGAAATTGTTGTAAATGTCCAGTTCTTATTGCTACACCAAGACCTTTGACTTTGGAAATAATTGACATTGTAAAAGCTCCTTTTTTCCTCTCTAAGCAATTTAGAAAGTGGAAGATGTGATGGAAAGTGGAATAGGGAAGGAAAAACTGAAAGGTTTCTAGATGAAACAAAAACGTTTGGTCTGAACTCAGAAACTCCTTAGGCGTGGATTCCCCAGTGAAAGCATTTGGATCGGTCAGTAGAACTAAAAATCTGAAACTTTTTCATTGTAAACAAATGGAGAAAGCACCCCACCGTCTCCATGTCCTCCAACCCCCTACCTTCTCCTTCCTCTCCACCACACCCAAAACACTTTTCACATTTCTGTAGGCGTTAATCTGTCACAGATTATTCAAATGGCCCCTGGGGAGGTTTGCACAGAGCAGATTATTGGCAAAAGTAGAATAAGTTTCTTTAAAGCAGAGTTAGTCAAATATCTTTGGCAAGTGAAATTTCATCAAAATGTTGTTTTTTACCAAGCTGTAAAGCTGCCCAGAGATGTGTCAGTTTAGACAAAGATGAAATTTTTTAATAAGAAGTGTGTGAAGAGAGACAGAGAGAGAGAGACAATTCAAGGTACAGGCATAAATGTACCCACATTCTCACCCAAAACGCCCAGCCAGCATAATTCTGTTTTTTGAAAATGTTCAGGGGTTTTGTCTACCTTCCAACAAGAACTTTCAAAAGAAAAAAAAAAACAAAATCAAAAAACCTCAACACCTTAAAATTTGACACAAAATAGAATTGAGACTGCTTAATTTTGGACAACTCTAACTTAGGGTGATAGAACTGAAAACTAAAAATGACTTTTTTTTGGCAGCTTTCAAAAAATCCTGTACTAGTTTACCTGTAGCAGTATTAAAACAGAACTTTTAAAGCTCAAGTATTACAGCTTTTAAAACTTTAAAATTTTCTCTTGTAATTAAGAGAGAAATCTTAACTATGTTGTTTTCTTACAATAAGCAATACAGAGGAAAAATATCCAAGTGTTACCTCCCTGTAAATGAAAATTAATTGAAGATTGTGATAATTTGAAAAATCAAGTAAAAGGGTAGGATGAAATATTATTGCATTTGAACACAATGACATGCAGCTGCTTTCTTTTCTGTTTTTTTGCCCTGTTTCTGCAGCAGTGTTCCTTATGAAAAGTATATCATGTTGTCTGAGCTAAAGAACAAGCTGGAAAAGAGCTACATATATATCATACTCTGTATAAGTTGTCATCTTTGAGGGAAGGAAAACAAGAAGATCGAAGCACTGCAAAGTGCTTCAGTATCCAAAATATCCATATTGATTCCATGTAAAGATGTGCTAGGAACTATGGCAAGTGATCTGAATTTACAACTCAGTCAGCAAAGGAAGAAGGATCTTGGAGCTGAACATTTCCACTGCTCATTTCTTCACTGCTCTGAGATGTATAGTGACATTTTTTAACGGAAATCAATTGGCTTTAAGGACATTGGATAAAGGAGAGCAATATAGTGCACTGATCTCTGAGATATACAACATTTTGCAAAAGCTTTTGGGAAAAGTAGTCAGCCATATTGATTTGGAAGGCAAAGAAAGGAATTTCCCAGTAGGAGAAAAGGATAAAGAACTTGGACACGGCTCTTAGACACCAGGATAGAATCGGGGCTGCCCTATACATATGCATGGTCATGCATATATACTGTTTTTCCAGTGAGAATTCAAGGTAGTTCCTAATGTTTAATTAAAACAGAGATAAATACTCTTTCAGCATTTGGTTTGGGTTTGTGCTATTTTGTGTAAAGCTGGCTTACCTCCCTTCCTGACAGAAATTAACAGAATGAAACCGTAGTGGTTGTAGACGCCTTCCAGAGGTACATCCTGAGTGAGGTAGAGTGGCAACTAAGACAGCTACAAGGAGGTCATAAAAAAAGCCTGTCTTCAAACCAGATGAGCTGTACCAATGTGAATTAGCCATCGCAGTGATGGAGAAATGAAATGAAGTGGGACACAGCCTCTCTCTTTCCATGGCATACAGAATATATGCCACTTTGGAAGGTCCTACTTAGAACTCCAGAGCATTCCCTTTCTTCCTTTTTTCTTTAGCAGACGGCTACTACTGCAGATGCAGACTCACAGATGCCCAGTGGCGGGGAAGGATCACTTCCATGGCCATGCTGGCTCCACCACTGCCAGTACAGCCCAAAGTGCTGAGGCCGGCTTTGCCACAGGGCCCACTGCTGGCTCACGTTAAACTTGATGAATGCCTGGGCTGCCTGGACCTTTCCTGCAGAGCAGTTGCTGAGCAGCTGGCTCCCACCTTGTGCTGCTCCATGCCGTTATTCCATGCCAGCTGCAAGGTTTTGCATTTCGCTTTGTTGAAATTCCCAAGGTTTTCTCCCGCTCGTTTCTCCAGCCTGTCGAGTGCCACCTCCCAGCCCTCCCCTTCAGCAGATCAACTGACCCCCAAAAGAGAGACAGAGAAAAAAGGCTTCAAGCTTGATAGGGATGCATTTTCCAGACCAGGGCCTGAGTTTGATGGCTATGTGCTTGTGCTATGGTAAACACTGCAGATAAAAGCTGTTTCGTTATTAGCCGTTAAACTTAAAACTAATTCTGCCTCTCCAAAGTAAACCATAAAAAGATTCATGTTTTGCCCACACAGAGCATCTTTCAGTGCAGCAACTTCAGTTTTTCGTTCTCACCTTAAGAAGGGTCCATAGGTCACATGAAAGGAGGATATGATAAAAAGCAGGAGGCTGTGTTGTGCCAGCCCCATTCTGAAGATAGCATTTATTTTATGTTTTATAAACTGCTCAGTTAAAGTTATCAGTTTGTAATGCGTACAGCCTCATCGCCAACCCTTGTGATTCTGCTATTCTGCAAACAGATGAAAGGCTGGCTGCTGGTACCTTTCACCTGATACCTTTCTACACGACCCTGGGAAAATGTATTCTGTCCTGCAAAACACAGCCTTACAGGTACAGCACTGGGGTGTACTTGCCTCCATAGCCATAGACCCAAACTTTTATCCTTGGGATCAGTAAGCAGCAAACAAAGGTTTGAATTCATTGCACTGCTATCTGTGCATGAAACTGTGAGTACGTGAGAGAACGGGCATGCACAAAGCATTTTCATTCTTCTTGTTTAAACTCAGAACTGCCTCTATTTCTGTCCCTCATAAAAATATACTGGATACAAATTCATAATGTAAATGATCTCCACAGCTAGAATAAATGAATCATAAAGATATATCTGTTCTTTAGCGACTTTTTGATACTAAGGTAGTATTCTTATAAATGTTTGTTGTAAAGTATGGGAAATAATGGAGTACTTTTTAAATTAAGTGGCTGGAGTTATTCGACAAAAATACACAAATTAAAAAGAAAAAACAAGGAACAATATGAAATCTTGATGAATATAATGCAAAGGAATATTTTCATTTAGGACTTTAAAAATAAACTAAATTTAGTGTACTGAAGTTATTAAAGTGATTAATAATGACATGCAACTACTATTGTAATTGCTGTACCAATCATAGGGACATTATGCAAAATTCTTTAACATGAACAACATCATTTGCATGCGTGCTAATTAGTTTGATGCTTTGTGCTAACAGAATGATCACACACTAAGAACGTATATTTAGAATATTTGTAACAAGGAATTTTTTGAAGTATAGTCTTCTACGTGTGGTTATGATGGAAGACTTGGTAACTTTGTTGAACACTGAATGGTGCCATTGCCCTTTCCTGACTGTGATAAAGGAGGGCAATGCAGTCTCTGTAGTGACCGATGCAAAGTGGTGACAAGAGCCGTTTATGTAGTTAGGAGAAAATAATCCATAGCACTTTGTGAAAATGACATTAAGCAAACAAATATAGAAAACAATGACAGCTACAGGGTGTTGAAATTCGTATCAATAATATTCTTGTTTTTCCCTAGCAACTAAGAAATAAAGAAGAAACACAGTAAGTTGGATTACACAAAAGGTCCTTCTAAACTTTTGGTTCTAGGGAAGGACGCCATCTCTAGGAAGGTGAAGTCGGGTAGGCAATATCCAGAGAACTATTTGAAAATGTTAAGAAGATATACAAAAACATCATGCTGCCATTAGAGAGTTTTCAGTCTACTTTCAGTTTTGCAGAAAGCAGGGAAATATTACATTAAACATACATGCTTACTGTTACTTTGAATAAGGAATTGCTTGTTGTTGCATTGAATATTTTAACAACTTTCATGCAGTAAACACTGCAAAGAACATTATAGCAAACTCATTCATTTTAATTAGTCATATTATAAATTATGCGAGTGACACTGCTCAGCTGCCTAGCAGTAAGTAAAATGCCGTTTCTGTATTCACATGTAAATAACTGTGGGCAACAATTAAGAAAATGTTGATAAAGGAGTATACAATTACTGCTATTAACATTACACCTTAAAAACAATTGAGGACTGAGTTATACCTGTTAAAATAGGAAGCACCTTTGAAGACAAAACCCAAAAGATTTTTTCATATGCTTGTTTTAATCCAGTTGATTATTATATGTTTAATGAATGAGCAATACAAAGCAGTATGGAAGACAAAGCAATAAGGAACAAAGAAAAATATTTTTGTTTTCCTGATGACTGCATGGAATGAAGTCTAACTTACTGTAATACAGATTTTAATTAGTCTGTGTTTGATAAAAGATGAGGATGAGAGACAACTGACTTTTATTTAAGTTTTGCTTTTCTGTTGACATATTTGATTTGGTAATCGTAGAAGCTTGTGAATAGATATGGACCAAGCTTCTGTCACCATGGAACATTTTGTTAATTCATTAATGAGACACACATGCTATCTACTAATTTTCCCCTCTCTTCCCTCCTCCAAAAAATCAAAATAAGATGAAACCACGGTTCTTTCCAAAGCACGCTAAGCCCATCTGCAACTGGGACATCCTAATTGCTTCTCACCATACCAACAATGCTATCATGACTCACATGTTATTTATACTCCAACAGTTCTGCCCCAAACTTCTGCCAAATTTTCTCCATCACATCAAGTCACAAAAATACACTGAGATATTTCTCTTGACGTGTAGCAATGATAGATTCAGTTATGTTGTACATGGAGAGCTCTGTACCACTACCACATTTCACTCATGTCTTAGCATACGGTATGCTGAACTAGTTTTGTTAGTATGGGTCCTCACTCACTTACAAGTCGTAAAGCTATGCCCAGTCATCACATTAAACTTGATTTGTAACTATTCCTGAATATTTGAGGTGTTCCACCTGAAATATTTTTAGAAATACAGTAATTCAGTCTTTTTTAAATTGGCCTATGCTTATTTAGTTGTCCTTAAAGTCTGATATCAAATTGCCATTACTGATAGAAGTGTAGAATTTGCAGTATCTGTAGAGACAAAATATGGTTGCCTATGGCCCCTGGAAATAGGGAAGGGAGTAGTTCAGGTAGGGCTACAGTAGTCCCTGGAGAAGTGAATGATAACCAAGTAAAAAGAAATGCAGGAAAGACAGTCCAATATCTGCTTCTGAGGACAGAGTGGCATTGACAATGTCCTGGTGGATCATTAAGCTCCCAACCCAAATATCAATGGCAGTGGCAGAAGACTTCTATTAGCCTTATCTTAATATTAGCCTTATCTTACTTTTTGGAAGACTTTGTCTGAAAATTATTTATCTTAGTTGTTCCTTCAGATTCCTTCATTTTGGTAGAATTCAAAAACTTTGGGAGTGGGCACAAATAACAAAGTAAATAAATAATTTGGTCAATAATGCTCATTTGCTCCTTCTCTTTTTGCTAACAAATGGTACAAACAGTAACATCAAGACATATATTGCAGCGGTATACTATCAAATTTCATTTTGGATTCAAATAAAATGGAAAAGAAAATCAGAATAAATTCTACTTGTAAACTTTCTGTAAAAAAAGATGAGAGTTCTCCTAAAAAATATTATTTCCATGCTCTTTCTTTTCTACAGAGATGGAAAGGGATCATTAGGAATATATATAACCCAGCAAGCAAGGGACTATTAGACAGCTCTGCAAATAGCGCATAATAAATCAGTGAACAAAACCCATGAAGACTTCACTGTTCGAAATATATTTTTTTTCTTTAAAACTACCTATCCCCGCTATGACAGATGTGGCTGGGTGGTCTAGCTTAAAAAAATATCCCAGACAAATGAAAAAGGTTCTTCCCAGCAGCAGAGTCCTCTCATTATTTCAGAACTCAGGTCTGAGGTTTGAAGAAGCAGCGGTGGTGTTATTATCCTCTGCAAGATTCAGTCTCTTGTGACAATTTTTTGACAAACTCTAACAAGATAACAAGGTATGCAGGGCTAACACAGGAGGATGATAATGCACTTGAGATTGCCTTTTGAGTAATTATGTGATCCCAATTAAATTATTCTAGTTTAGAATGTCTTAAAAGGCAGGTCAAAATTTCGTATTCATTGTCCATCTTTCTCTAGGAGTTGAAGTCCTGCTCAATACGCTGCATAATTGCCATGAAAGTAATGATTAGAGCCTCATTGTCAGCCTTCATTACTGAGCTTCCTTTGCAGCACTCACAGCTTAGGTTGCTCCCCAGTTCTTCTCACATTCAAATGCATGAGGTTCTGGTAATAAATGTCATTTAGGATATATATAAAAGTACTGTCACCCCAGAGATAACTTCAATCTTAGTTAAGCATTTGCAATATTTCTAGAAAAAAGGTTACTATTTATGCTTGTTCTTTTAATAACTTATGAGTCTGGACTCTATACAGTCAAATACACCTTCTGATCATAATCAGAATGTGGATGCACTTTGGGAAAAGATATCCTTTGGTTTAAAAGGAAATGCTTTGCCGATTTTGTCTCAGAAGAGTTTTTGCACTAGTATTCCAGAAGTAATCTTTCAAAGAAGCACATTTCATCAAGCAGGCATTTTTGATTACTTTTCTACACGAAGTACATAGAATATTTGTCCTAAAGGACTGCAACTGACAGTAAAGAGACTGTTTCATTTACTTTAAAGAAAAGGATTAGCATTCAAAGTATCATGGCATCTTGGATGCTCTCCCTTTTTAGTGAGACAGCAAATGACTTGCGTTTGAATATATGCATAACTGCTATCTAATTATTTTGATCAGTGAAAAATAACAAATCAGGTCTACAAGAAATGTAGGCCAGAAATGGTCAGTTAATTTGTTTTTGTAATTAACTGTACCCTCCTACGGTCCTCTGTTCTTGCTTCTACAGCCCAGAAATATCCTTGTATTTAGCATGTTATATAGTTTGTCATTCAAGTAGAAGAAATTGGTCTGTCGAACAGCAGTGCATTTTCAGCTCAGATGTCAGAGAGCGAGATGGCACCCAGCTATTCAATAGCAGATTGGATGCAACTCCCAGTAGGCATGCAGTGTCAAATTGGCCAAAGCCCACAATTATTACTTCACTTAAATGATGCCTTTCTATAATTTGAATTCAAAATACCAAAAGCTTCATCAGCCTGCCTGTATACATGGTGGTGAACAATGCTTACCTCTTAGAAAACCATCAAACCATACCCAAGCTAACAAGGGACGAATGTGTGAAGGTCACGGACAAAAAACTATGAGGGGTAATCAAAAAGTATTTATTAAAATTTGCATTAAATAACAACTTCATGAGCTTTGGTATTGATTCTTTCTTCAGTATAAACTGTTGCAAAATTTTTTTCACTATAGGATGCTACTGGGAAACAATACCTGCCTTATTGGCTGAGATAGCTAATGCCTTCTTCTGGAAGGAAAGGGTGCTGACCCATTTTGTGAATAACACTGTAAAACTGACTATTTAAAAATACTAGCTTCTCATAAAATAGATTTCAGCAATTTCTTTTGTGTATATATGTGTATATATAATCTTACATTACAAAATAATTTGGCAATGTGCTATACTGTTTAAGCTATAACTATCTGCAACTGTTCACACTTCTTAAAAAGCTTTCATAACCCCAAGTATCCCGTTAGACCAAACAAAATAATCACAACAGTGTTTAACCAAAAGCTTTTCTGAGTATACATATTTGGGTGTCACAACTTGAAGCTTATGTCAAACTCAAAGACAGTGAGGAGAAAGGGCTACAGGGGCTCAGGATATGGCTTGCTACAACCCTTGAAAATGAATTGCTACCACTGATTTTGTAACTCACTTGTGAGTTGAAATCCAGAGGTGAAGCTAAAGGCATCTTCTAACTCCAAAGATGTTAACAGTTGGAAAGCCAAGTTTGGTACGCTATTGTTTCTTTAAATAATTTTTCAATCCTATTAAAAATAAATAAAATCATTCTTTTTAGGATCACGTCCAGTGTGTGCAGCTGGAATTTTGTGATGGAAAAAGTATGGTGTAACATTTGAGTTGATACAAGATTGGCCTTTCCCCAAGAGAAAATTATAGATTTTTCTACCAATCACAATGTAACACACAGTTTGCCAGGCTTAAAGTGCTTAGCAATATTCTTGGCAAATGCTGATATATAATCATCTGTCAATTACACTACTGCTGTGTGTGGGAAAAAGAATTCATTTTGACTACATTAAAATCTGAGCTCTTTAATCCAGGCCTTGATATCTTTGTTCTACAGGAATACATTTTTCTAGGCAACATAAAATAGAGATTTCAAGCTTTTCAGTTTATTCCCACCATGCATTACCTGGAGTAAAAATGAAAAGTGAGGGGAATACTTTGCCGTTCAAGTTACAATAAAGCAAACTACTAGAAGCATAATTTGAATTTTCTTTCAACAGAAAAATGCATCATTTTTCGTCCTAGCCTGGCCCAAAGAAGGTAATCCAAGATCCAAAGCTTAAGGGAAAAAAGCTGTTGTTCACAGTATCACTTCACAGGCAACAGAAAGTTGTCTATTGCAACAATAAAACACATTTGTGCCAGAAACAGAGCTTTTGTCCTCTTAGAATTAAATAATGTTTCCTTAATGTAATTTATGTCCCTTGGTATCTGTGGAAAGCTTTGTGTTCTTCTGATTTTGTGCCTACATATGTGAACATCCCTCTGTACTCATCTCTAATAAACTAAACTTGTTTCTACTTTATGCTTGAGCTTCATGCAGTTGAAGAGCTTGTGATTCAGCCATGGTGGTTGCATGTTAAACTTCTGATCCAACTTTCTGCACTGAAAAATATTAATGTGTCCTCAATACAATGTCATTAAGGAATTCTGAACTCTCCCGAGCCTCCCTTTTTTCAAGAAAAAGATTTGCCTCTTATAATCTAACATACCAGTCCTTGGAGTTTTAAATTTGCTTTCTTTAAGCTTGTCTCTGCTGTGATGTTGTTTCTCCTTTTTTTCCTTGAGAATCATGAAACCTCATGAGTCTATGGTTAGAGTCAACTAATTCATTTCAGTGATCAGAATCAAACTGAAGAGGACTTCCTATTCCTCCCTTCTGCAAACAAAACCTAACAACTTCATGCACTGTCAGACACTTTGTTATTTGCTGCATTCTTCATCTGGTAGCTGCCTGAGTATGTCAAGTCCCCTCTTACTACTTAATCATGTAGTTCTTTAATTGCTGTGAAATATGATCTTCCTCCCTCCATATGATTCTTCATTTTAGCATAGACACATATATTTCTTCTGTTGTACTAATGAAATGAGAATTCAGTGTTAATTCTGGGGGGTTTTTTTGGCACACACAAAAAAATAAAGCAATAGGTAATTAGAATATCAAAAGATTTTAAGTAAGCTTTAAATGGAAACCTTAAATCTTTATCTTAGCACTGGAAAGAAAAAAGCATAAGTTGGGGAGAAAATGTCTTGCTCACTCAGTACACTGAAATAGTATGTTTAACAGTCTATTTTGTTTTAATCTTGCAGAGTATTAATAGTCTTTGCATAAATACTACTTTAAATCCTAGAATTTTATTTGCTTGAACACTATTCATACAGTGCTGACTTCTACAGACTATTTACATGTTGTATAAAGTACAACATCTCATTTTAAATGTGTTGCATTTTAATTTTGATGGCCTGTGCTCCTTCTGGTACTGAAAAGGGTTAATAGAATTTAGTCAATATCATTCATGATTTTATATATCACATCATGTAAAGTTTTGCTTTTTTTCTCCCACAGTAAATAGAATTAGTCTACATAATCTCATAAAATAAAAGCTTCTGCTGTTCCTGCCTCCAGACATACTTTTGCAGTATTTTCCTGAATTTTTCAATTCTATTTATTTGTGAGATTAACTGAAATCAAACATGTTTTGTAATCAAGACTTGCTGTATTTTAGAAGAGGCCATCCTACTAGTTGCATGATGTATCTGACTGTTAGTTCAAGGTGGGTTATTTTGGAAAATTGTGCTAGCAATAATTTTAAACTAGAACTTCATAACAATTAGCGATTTTTTGTGGTGGTTATTTAACGGACTGACTTGTAAGTCTAAATCCCATTGCAAGTCACTGAGACTAGGAAGTAATGAAACTGCTGCCTCAGATATTCCTCTCCTTGCAAGGTGAATATAGTCTAGCATCTTTTGCCGTGGACTAATGAACTTAATTTCACCACTAGTATGTTAATTTCCACTGCTTTCTTACTATTAGCCCATCTCTTTTAATAGGAAAGAAAATTTAGGATTTTTAGAAAACTGGAGGTAGGGTACTGGATCAGGAGACTGAGGTCCAAATCACAGATGTGACTTGAAGAAGGAAAACATACTTCAAACTCCATTTCTTTTATTTGCCTCTTTCTCTAAATAGCTTAAAATGTCCCATTGGGTCTTTTCTTTCCAAGATGGGGTACAGTTGGTCCCTTCACCTGAACCTTATTTCTCCCTCCCTAACCGTGAAGAAGGATCTGCCCCTTCTTTTTCCGTAAGCTTTCTTTTCTGTCCTTGAAGGGAGGGCCTCTTTGAACTCGCACCTGCATGCTCAGGTCTCTCTGTGCCATGCAAGGACTGAGGACCTGCAGGTGACCCATGCATATCCAAACAGTCACATGAATGTGCTGGTTCTAGACTCCATGGTGTATCATGGTGTCTATGGTGGGACATGATGATCTTAAGGGTCTTTTCCAACCTAAACGATTCTATGATTCTATCTCTGCACAAAGGATGCACCAGTGAGGCTGGCGCTAGCTTAAGGATCATTGCATCGTGTTCTGCTTTCATGTGGGCCATTAAGCTTTTTGTAGACCTCACATAAGTCCAGGAAATTGTCTGATTCTTACTCTTAACAACTTACTGTAATTTATATTAGTTGTAAGTAGCTGCATAAGTCTTATTTTTTTCCCCAAAAAAAGTTAAGCTTGAGGATGGAAGTCCCTGATGTGCAAATTAATGAAGTATAGTAGAATATACTGGGGAATTAATACCATATGTTTGCTCTTCTCTAAGCATTTGTTACAGTCTGTCTTGAAATGAGAGTAAGAGACTACAAAGATCTTTGGTTTGGTCTGGTCCACTGCTGACATCCTTTTGTCTATGTTGTCCAATTCCTTCTTGAAGCTTTCTTCAAATGTGCATATTAGCTACCTCCTAAGAATGTTAACTGTATAATAATAGACAACAAACGTGCAACATTCAAATACCAGTAAAAGGAATAGAAATAACATATTAAGTAATCCCTCCCTTCACACATATGAGCACAAACACACACAACCTGCACTGAAAACCTCCTATGAAATTTCCAGGACAATTTCCTGGATGAGTGTCTGTATATATTTTCCCTAGCCACTTTGTTAAAATATAATAAAAATAATCATTATTTGGATTTAAGTAAATCACAAAAGCTGCTTATTGTTTAATATTCTGTCATCACTAATGTTATCCTTCAATTAATTTTCTGCCATACGGTTATATGAGAAAAATATTTGTAGGAAGTCATCTTTTTAAAATTCATTTCATTTTCCTAGCTGAAACAGACCATCTGCACGAACACGCTGAGAAAATGAAAGGAAAACTTCACATATTTAATTTTATAAATCAGAATTATTCATATGATTAAGCTTTGTTGAGTTTAAATAACAAGCTGATTTGACATGCCCCTAATCAATTTGCATAACTGTTATCTTAGGAAAGTAACTGAGATACAGGCTGCCTGACTGTACACGGAATTAAGCATAGGAAACCTTGATGAAGGGGTGGAGGGAGGGACAGAGGGAAGGAGGGAGGGAGTGGGCCCTCCACTCTTTCTCATTGCACAGGATTTTATTTTTCCGAGGTGGGTGGTTGCCAGGGAACGGTAAGTACAACTGAAGAAATGGATTCATTTGACGTGATTCCCATGAGTGGGGCGAGGGAGAAGAACACCATGCAATGACTAAGCTGAGGATCACTTCAAGAAATTCACATTTGTTCAGGTGATTACTGAGCAAGCTACACACAATAATCTATTTTCGCTTCCTTTCCTACCCTGTGTCTGTCCCCGGCAAAAAAGGAAGATGCATATAGCGCCGGCAGCCCCACGGGCTTTGAGGGCAGCTTTGCTGGGGCAGCTTTTCCTGGCACCCAAGAAGCACCTCTATTGCTCTCACACGCTGGTGGAGACCCGGCGGGAGAGGAGCTGCCCGGCAGTGCCGGTCAGGCACCAGGGTGCTCCCCACAGCCCCGGCTCCACTTCCACCTCTGACTCCTCTCCTTCCTACCCTGCTTTTACCTACTCCCTCATGTCTTCCTCCTTCCCTCACGCTTAAAGCCATGGAATTAACATCACATTTGCTTCCAGCTCTGCTTACACAACATTCATTTCCCATGCATGTATTTCATCCAGACTGAAATCTGCTGGATGCAAAGCCCATATCCTTCTTCACATTTGAGGTTTGTTGTTTTTTTTTTTTTTGCCTGGTACAATCAGGCACTATTCTTGTTTGTTTCCATGCATCATCACTGCAATAAATGTTAATAATAACAGTATGCGCGCAAATTATCCATGATTAACTGTTTCTGGGGTGAGATTATCAGTTCTCTGGGACACACTCCTCCCATAAGAAGTCTGTAATTTTATAGTAATATTAAATCGTTGAAATGATTCAGAAATATTAACGCAGGAAGACTTCAACAAGGGAAGCTGAAATATGCAACTCCGTAATAACTGCTCTGACTTTTTTATGTAAAGATATTTTTCAAAATACACTTTAACTGACAAATTTTGTTACAAAACTTGCTGATGCCCTATCCTGGTAATTATATGTACAATTAATTTGGAAGTGTGCTGGAGAACAGAATTAGTGCAATTAATTTCACTGTGAAAACAGGTATCTGTGGAAAGACATATAATTACATATAATTTAAGACCACATTCAAAAATAATCCACTTTCTTTTCTATCTATTCATTTTTGAAGATGATAACCAGTGAGAAATTCTTGTGTCATGGCTCATATTTCTTATTTGTCTTTGTTGTAATGTTGTAGACACATAATATTCTAGAAAAGATGTTTTGAGTTGGGTAAGAGGATATGCTTATTTAAGCGGCTAAAGCCACAACTACTGTTGCTCCCAGAGTAACCGTATTTTATACAAAGTGTCTCAAAAATTTAGTTAATAACTTTGATCTAAGTAGCAGTAATATCCTTTATCTATTCAACACATACCTGTAATTTATACAGATTTGAGGACAGTAGGATCTTCTTGACCTTGAATTATTTATTCCCAGAAATATCAGGTTTAAGGACTACTAAAAGAGAAGATTTTTCTCTGGTTAAAAGCTATATTACACCTATAAGGAACCAAGTTTTTCAGAGAAATTGGAAATTCAAAAGTGTAAATATATTTTGCACTGTGTAAACAACATCTACATCAGTTTTAACATTAATGCATGCCCTTTTTTACTGCACGTTTCGCAGAGTTTAAGACTTGCAGAGAAAGATCAAAGCGTAAAATCTAGTCAGTATTTATACAACCCAGGCCCATGAGAAAAGGGGGGAAAAAAGCATAACTTCTCATGAAGTCTGGATAAGAACTGGCTGGATGTCTTTGGTGGCTTATGGAGCTGAAAAAGACAGCATTTCCTGGAAGTGGTACCTGCCTTGCTGCCACAGGCGTTTGTGCTATGGAAATCTGGCATACGCTTACCCTGAATAATGTGGATGTCCACCAAAATAAAGAGATATCATAGATGTACAACTTACCCCAAGTGACTTTCCTTATGTCAGCACATATACTGTCAAGAGCACAGTGACCAGAAATCAAAATTTCCTGAATTCAAGCTTGTATTAGTTCTCTCAAAGCATATTGCCATAAGTATTTACAATCTTTAAAGTAAGATTTGCCATAGGGAACTATTATCAAGGTAGGTCACACTTCAAGCCTAACAATTTTGACAGTATCCTTTTAGTACGTTTCTTTTTTCAAAGGATCAGTGTGAGTGACTGCCACTTCTTATCATGTAAGAACACTTGCTGATCTTACTAGAACCAACTTCTTCATTGCATTTCTTACTGAAAATGTGGTGACAGGGTAGAGCTGTCAGGAAACCATGTCTTCTACAAATATCTGACTTCAGCAAAGTACTAATTCATACTACATCCATACTATATTTGTATTTTATAAATATGTATGTTCCAAGGCATACTCAATAGACAAAACTATTATTTATACAATACAAACCACCATGAGAAATTTGTTAAAGTTTCATGATGTATATACATGGTTGCACAAAATACATCTTTATAGTGTTTAGTTATTGTTATTTTTGTAGATGGTTTTGCTGCTTTTGTTGTTCTTATTGTTATGAAATATTACTTTGAATTAAATAAAACAACCCAGTAAATTGCCTTTTAAGTGTATGCACATGTGTGCATATACACAAATCCCTGGAATTACGAAGACAAGAACCTAAAAATAAAGCTTGCACTGTTTTGGTACCTCTGATGTTCTCCCCTGTTTATCATTGTGCTCATCGTATTTTGCAGAATACCACCCATATTTTATTTCATTTTTTTATTTAATTTTTAATCTTCAAACATGAAAGTACTTTGAAAAAGAAGTCACTTATTATTTCCATTTTGTTGATAGGAAAAATGAAGCAAAGGAAGAAAACTGATCTATTAACGTTCATACAGTGTCAAGCATGGTATTTGTCATGCCAGAGGTTCACCTTTCACTCTTCTACACATGACAAGGTCCTGCTCTCCTCCCTAGCTCTGTCCTCAAGGATCTTTTCTGGACTGTCCAGTAGACTAATTTCTCAAAAAATCCGTAGGACAGGAATCATGCAAAAAGTCCTGGTCTAAGCAAATTCCATAGGAGTTTTACTGATGACTCTCATGTCTTTTTATTTTTTTTTCTTTAACCTGTTTATAATGTCCAGATGACTTATAAAAACAATGTTCAATAGCTATTTAGAACAAGGAAGTTGTTTCCTTTCACAGAAGAGAATTCATCTACATTTGTATGTGTTTAGTCAGGAGGCTCTGTGATGGCTGTATAGTTAGGCATTAGGCAGTTAGAATTACATTGATTCCCTGCTTCCCGATACTGCTCTTTTCCTAGCATATGTCATGAGAACAAGGCTGTGCATTCTTTCATTCATTTTCTTGTCCTGGTAATATAGGAAATGCAGCGTCACAGCTGTGGAAAATAACTTCATCAATCTGCCTGTAGTGGAAAAGCCTGGATAAATTTGACTTCAGGGATTTGGAGATGTGGGTGTGCTGAAGTGAAGCAGATGTGAGATGATAGAGATGCATTGGAAGGAATCTGAAGGGAATGAAGCAGAGGGAATGGGGACCCCCATTTATTCCTGCACTTCCTCCTAGCTGCTAATCCCAAGGATACAGATGTCAATAGCATTCTTAGGCTGTTCAAGCCAGAAATCTATTACCTGCAGCCCTGCCAGGTCCATTTAGATCCAGGACAATCTGTTCCTATAGTTATTCCCATTGGTAATTAAAATCAGAGTTCTATCTATATAAGCAGCCAGATACCATAGAATACTTGATGGTGGTAGTTTCTTTTACTATTGGTATAACCTAAGGCTTATTACGTAAAATAAAAATAAAAAATTTAGTATTTGCAATTGTGTTATTAAAAAATACCTATTAGTCCAAAATACACTTTGAGAAAAAGACACTTCTACTTGAGAAGAAACTAAACATAGCCACGTGCTATCTTAATAAAGGAATCAGGGGGTTTTCCAACTCCCCTTTACAAATTTCTGAATTTCTTTGTATTTTGGAACAGGTATGTCAAATCAGGAGTGTCTCTAGGTCAGGACTGACAAGCCTGTTGCAGTTCAGAGTGCTTAATTATCTAATATAAAGAAGAGTAAGCTCAGTCTATGTACATTTCATGCTCATGTACCTTTTCTACAGCTAAACTATGTCACTTGCTCTTACTTAAAGATTTTCACAGAAAAGCCAGGTGATGTCATCCTCTTCTGAAATTTGGCACAAGCATCAAATGTTTCTGACAGCACATGCTGACCTTGCATGTTACTTTTACTTTTTGTAATATAGTATATAATCAATGGCTGTAGCATGGTTCCAAAGCAATTTGAACTACAGCCTGACTTTAATTAACCAGGGGAAAAAAAGGCCAAACAAAATTCTCTCAATTTTTTGGCTGAAATAATCAATTTCTGTCTTAATAATAAGGGATAGGAACTTAAAGTAATTCAATTATTTTAAAATTTTATGGAAAATTGAGAAGTAAAATCTGCTTCCTTTAAATGAACACCTGACACAAAACTACAGAAAAAATAACAGGTCTCTGGACTAACTATAAATAGTCAGATAAATATATTTGCATATATTTCAAAACATCTGTAAAAGCAGCAGTAAATGTTTAATCTTAGCTTTCCAGAAACATATCTAGTGAGGAAACTGGGGTGCATTTACGAACAACTTTCTTCTTTATTATGGGCTTAAACTGCTTATGATACTGTAGTGTAGTGTGCAGTGAAAGCAGAAAAAGTATAAACCAGCAAGACTACTAGAAAAAATATGTTTTTCTTCTGAACTCTGCTGAAAATTTATTCTGGAAAGGAGATTGCAGGCTGCCCTTTTGCAGTGCCATACTCCCGGCTTGATGCGATGTAAGTCCAATTCATGGTCTCACTGGCATGTTTGTGTCTCACCTATTGAAACTGGCACTGGAAAAACTCCAATAAAAATCATGCTGATATGAATCTGGGAAGTGATATTGGTATCATTGTTACCGATATGGTGTGAAATAAAGAATACAATGACAAATTTTTTTTGTATCAGTTGAGTTTAAAGTATTGGCTTGTGTGATGCATTGATCCCAGCCAGCAGCTAATCCCTCACACAACTGCTCACTTGCTCTTCCCTCATGGTGGGATGGGGGAGAGAATAGGAAGACAAAAAGCAAAAAAGTTGTGAGTTGAGGTAAAGACAGTTTAATGAGTCAAGGAAAGAGAAAAACCCATAAGCAATGCAAACTGCAAAAGAGTAAGAAAGGGAGTGAGCAACGCATCAGGTGAAGGTCCAGGTAAGTCAACATCAGGACCAGCAACAGAAACTAACAGGATGCCAAGTCACAACTAAACAGATATAACAGCTATAAATTCAGTCTAGAGCACTTTGATCAAGTCCGTCATTATCTTGAACCTTTTGAGCCCCACTTAGGACTCCAAAAAGAACTGTGGTGGGTTGACCCTAACCAGAAGCCAAGCACCCACACAACTACTCAGTCACTCCCCATTCCAGCAGGGCAGGGGAGAGAATAGGAAGAAAAAAACACTAAAAAAAGTCGTGGGTCGAGACAAGACAGTTTAACAAGTGAAGAAAAGAGAAAAAAGCATAAGCAATGCAAAGGAAATCACTCACCACCTCCCACAAGCAAACTGATGCCCAACCAGTTCTGAGCAAAGGGCACCTTGGAAGCCAAAATAGAAATCCATCCCTTTTCCTCTACCTCAATTTTTGTTTCTGAGCATGATGTTATATGGAGCATATATATATGAGCATGAATATCCCTTTGACCAGTCTGGATCAGTGATTCAGGCTGTGTCCCTTCTCAACTTCTTACCCACCTGCAGCTTGCCTACTTGCTTGGGGGGAAGGGGAGAGAGTGGGAAAAAGACAAAGCCTTGATGTTGTGGAAGTACAGTTCAGTGAGAGCCAAAACATTTGTTACCAATACTGTTTTAGTCACAAACCCAAAACATAACACCATATGGGTTGCTGTGAGGAAAGTTAACTCCATCCCAGCCAGAGGAAGTACAGTTTGCTACAGATGATACTTAATCACTTATTGCAAAATGAACAAAAAGATTAGCAATTAGCTAAAGGGCATTGTTACATATGTCCATCAACCCAACAGGGTTTGTAAGCAAAGAGGGCCAAACCAAGACCTTCCTAGGCCCTGGACAAGTCCCAGGACAGACAAGTCCTGAAGGTCCCATCACCTGCAAAGGAGGAGGTCGTTTGAAGGAAGTAATTCCCCACATGGCAGGTGCTTGGATGACTACAGCATTTGTTGACCAAATCTCACTCACTTCCTGCTGCATAAATATCTGACTTGATACAGAGATTGGATTCTATGCTTTCTTGAATTTGAGAGAATTACACTAGTCTCTTTCAATGGGAAATGCAGTGCTAACGTCACCTGACTTTAAGTGCCATCTTAAAACTAGCCTATCAAGGGCCCCTCTGTAGTCACTGAAGGGTATAATGTATTTCCTCAGGGAATCCAGCCAACTACTTTACAGAGGTGTCTTAGGATGGGATGAATCATCCACTTTAGGTACTTATTGCTCTCCAGGTATTGACGTTAAGTGCCAAAATGCAGTATCAGAAAGAGAAACTGCGAATATCACTAATTGAAGAACTATCTTGAATCAAGGATACCGCTCCAAAATATAACATTTAGCAAATCTGCCCAATGTAGTCACAGTTCATAACTGATTAGGGTTTATTTGCTGTTGCTGACTGACTTTAATGCTTGTTCTCCAAAGGGGAAATAAAACCCAAACAACAACTACAACAAACCAACCAACCAACCAAACCAAACCAAAACCATGATAAAGATATATAAATGCAAAACCAGAAGACAGTTGGACTTTTCCAACTGTGAAGTAAATTTTGGCCTCTGTTTTCTGTCACTTGAAAGTGGTTTTGCAATACCAGCAAAATGCAGACCAGTCCTTCATATATAGTGAATTTACTTCAAACAAGCTGAATTGAGAAATTGTACAAAATGAACTGTTAGCAAAGCCAGGTGAAAAAGAATCATTTTAGGCTTATTAGCCAAGACATAACATATCTAAATATTGAATTAACATTTCTAAAAATGGGTTAACTTATTTGGCTTAGGTTGCATAAAGAAATAGATGCCAAAAAAGTATTTTGATGGTTCTTATCAGATTCCTTTACTCCAAACTCTCCAGTGCATTTATTGCCACTAATTAGTATGCTGCAATACTGTCAGAATAGCAACTAACTTACACAAAATACAAGCAAGTCTGGTAAATAAAATAACTGGCTATGACAATCATATATGCTAAAATCATTAAAGGTGAACTGGCAAACAAAGTGATGAAAGTTTCATCCACTTAAGTAAGGCATACTTACAGGAGCCTGGTGAAGAGACCCATTCAAGCACATAACTGAGACAGACTGCTCTTTCCTCAGGCTTAGAAGATTTTTTGTTTTCACTACATTAAACCCTTGTTCTGTTTGGAATTGTATTAAAAATCATAGCAGTATCACATGATTGTAAAAATAATTTGAACTATTCTAAAGGATCTAGCATACAGCTGGGACTGAAAGAGAATGAGGAATAACTTTTGAAAGTTTGTGATTATTACCTCAGTGACCACTCCTTAAAACCATGGGCAACTTAACCTGGCTCCAATGTCCTTTCTTAATTCGAGATAGTATGGAAATGCTCATAGGAATATATACCAAGAGGATTCTGGCCCTTACACCAAGGCTAAATGGAAACGTAAACTTTTGCAGTCAGCCTTTGCAACAGGGGAGAGCACCTATCTGTAAGCTGTGATGCAGGAGCCATGCAGACTTCCTTCCGGCCTGCCCTGCTCCTCCTTTTGGTCTGTATCTTGTTAATCTGAACTTGGGGGGTGCCAATAAAAATTACAGGTATGGGCAACGTTTCTTCCACCAGGTCTGTTTTCTACATCAACAATATTAACATAATTGACCTGGATTGTTTTTCTGGTGATTTCTTGTTTTGGAAGAAAATGAAGAATTCATATCCTAAATTATAGCAAATAAAGTAGCATTAAAGAGGGGATAACAACATTTTTGCAAATGAGCGCTGAAAATTTTTCAGATGATAGGGACAACACAGAGATGCTTTACTGGTTGTAAAAAATAAATCACAGCATAGAAATAAGAGATTTTTTTCTTAAGTGAGAGGTGATTCATAGTATTACATTTTGAATTATAACTTTATCAGTTTTATTTTTATTTTCATTTTTACATTATTTTTGGGGGGAAAAATATTCAGTAAAAGGTACAATGAAGAAATGAACAAGTCATGGGTTCATTAATACATACTGCTATAAATACCTAAATCTGGAAAAATAGTCTGTAGCCACTAAAGTAAGAGACAATGAGGAAAATAGACAAAATATAATCTGTACTGTTTCTGTAATATTTTCCACAGTTATTCTAGAAGTGTTACATGGCCTGTGAGAACCTGCAAAAGTTGCAGACAAAGTGTAAATGGTCTAGTAAATCCCAAACCTTTCATTTCACAAGCTATCAATTGTCAAATGTGTGGGCTGAAATATCAGCTTTACAAGGCAATAATTCCGTTGCAGATTTTTTTTGGAAATGTGACATTATCACCTGTCTCCTTTTTTTGCTTTGGGTAACTTGTGTAAAAACTCAAAGCCTTTTCCATGATGCAACCTTTATGAAAACAATTTTCCATAAAGTGTTTAGTATTATATCTAAAATTAATGGTTCTCTTCTATGCAAATACGCAAATGATGCTTTTATAATGAGTGTGGAAGATAATAAAACAGTTAAAAATGATGTGACTGAGAAACTACATAAGGCTCATCATAATCCCAGAGAAGCTGTTCAGCAAATACTAAAATGAAAATCAATCCTCTCCATCTTAAAGCCCGCTGCTTCTGCTGTCTTTGAAGATACCATCCTCCAGAGTCAACATATTTCCATGCAATGTCAGCACTTGTCTGAGAAGAGGCTACACTGCAACTCCTAAACCAGGCATCCATCCCACGTGAGCTCCAATCTTTCCTGTGTTCTTCACTTTTCACTACCTGGAGAACCTGAACAGAATTTAGGATTTTAATGGCTGATAGTTGTATATGACAAAATAGATAAGATTTGCCAATTCAATTTATTTTAATTTCAAGAGCAGACTTCTGAAAGATGTTATGAATGTTCTTCCTTTTCATCAGGTTTGTAGATGAAAAAAGTGTATGGCTAAACTAAGATCATCTTTTAATTGCTGGGCTCTCTCCTCAACTCTTGAGATTTAACGGACAAGACCAGATTTACACTCCTAAAAAGAACGGTAATTAGTATTTCAGACTTTTCGTTCTCTTCAAATGAAAGATACAGCTCAACCACAGTCAGTCTAGACAAAATATGAAGTGGATGGCACAAGAACAAGCAAATTTGTTCCTAGTCAGTCAGAATGAAATCAATAAGATTCTGTGGGAAATTAACAAACCACTACCAGTTCACCTAGGAGTGGCATCCTCTGCATAGGATTTCTGAATCATCCTATAGAAAATATACCTAACTATAAACGGGATGTAATTTTTAAATTAACGCTACAGGATCATAAAAAAATTTCAAATTACTTTTGGAAATCTCTTGGATGTCTGTTGGGCTTCTACATAGAATAACACAGCCCTTTCCTGGATATAACATGAATTTGGATCCAATTGTTTCAGTATAATTAAAGAACGTGATCTTTTTTTGCACCCTACCTATTAGTATTTATGATATCAGAATATATTTGGTACTGCTCTGCAAACAAAACACATGCAGGACATGCTGGTGGTTGCAGAGCCCTACCCTATATTCTCTTCATCTTTCTCATCAAAGCAAAATAAGACGAAGGAAACTAATTGATGCAGGTATCATGAGATCACTGCACTAGTTTTATACATTTTCTAGGTATTAAAAGAGAAAAGTAGTGGATCATTAAGACGCTGCTTTCGATAACACTAGTAAAGAGTTTGATAAACTATTGTTTTTATCTAGAAGAGCTTTTTTTGTTTCAGTAAAAGCAGTAGATATCTTCTGAAATGACGTTGTTATTCTCATCCTTAAACTCAAAAAACCCCACAAAACTTCAGCAACAAGCTTCTTGGCAAGATTTGTCTTAAATTTATATATAATGTAAACACCACAGACACCGTATTTTTCCAAAACTCAAAGTTTCCTTAGTATCTCACATCCACCTCTGAGCTTATTGTTCCAGACTGTCATGGCTTTTGCAGTTCCTGTCATGCCAGATTCTCAAGACCGAGGAGCTGAAGGATTTCTGGGAACAGGATTTTAATTGTTCATCCCTTACAAACAGGATTTCCAAACCTCAACACATTCCTGGCTGTAATAAAACAATGAGAACTTTGTAAAGGAAAGGGAATCAGAGCTGTAAGCAGGTAATATTGGCATCATTCTGGCTGACAGGATAGGGAAGCACTTACGAGCTAAGAAAAGTAAAATAACACACTTTGAATCTAAATTCAGGATTCCACAGCAGGGAATGAGTGGTGGAGTCCTGCATCTGCAAACATGAGTGGCCTGGGCCCCTGCAATGGCTCTAGGTAAGCTCTGGAGCCCTGAAACCTGGAGAAAGAAGAAAGGGCCAAGGAACCAGAGCAGAGTCACCAGGGGAAAGACATATGTCTACAAGTCAGGGAGATCCAGATAGTCAGCAGTCTTGACTATTATCCCCTTACCAACTTAGAACAAAACACTGGCTCAAAGTAAAACAGAGGAGTTCTGTTCAGAAAACAAAAGCTGGGGTTAGTGTCATCTAACATTAGCTGGTCACTGGAGACATTTACACCTGTGTTGATAACCCTATTTTCTCTCTACGGTGAATCCAAAGGATCACATTTAGGCCATCAGTCTTTTGGCTTCTGTTAGTCATTGATATTAGGATGAAACATGCATCTCTTTCTGTTGATCATACAGAGTTCATACAAGTCAAAACTCTGCTTTGCAGCAGTCCATATTTGGCAAAATTAATGATATCCTTTATATCTAAGATCACTTTCTATTTGGTGCAGTTACAGGAACTGAGTGGGTGCAAAGTTCATAATCTGCCATAAGCAAAGTGATTTCCTTATAGAAGACGATCAAGGAAGAACATTTGCAGAGAGACTCTGGCATGTCTCAAACTCAACAGAAGTGTAGAGAGTTAGGGAATACAGTAATTTTCTCTTATTTTGACTTTTGAACAACATATTGAACATGTTGAGATTCTTCTTCAGGCTCAAGCTATTATTTTACAAATTTCATAGTCGCTAGAGTGTCATGGTTTGGGCTGGCTGGCCACTGAAACAAACAACAGATGCTATCTTTTACTGCTTTTCAGAGAAGGAAGAGCATCTCCTTTCAGGAAGAGGAGGAAGAAAGAGAAAGAGACTTATGAGTTTAAAAAGAAACTAAACTATTTAAATGAAAATATTAATAAAATAATAAAAAGAAAATAATGAAATATATACACAATATATACAACCCCTATCGAGCTCCCAGGATGATGATCACGTCATCGACAGGCACGGGGAAAGTCCCAGGCTGGACTCAGCAACGGATGGGAGCTGGACTCAAGAACTGGATTCAGGAACCCACGGACTGGATTCAAAGGCAGATGCAGAGACAGAGTCCTCCTCAGACACTGGCCACTGAAGAAAGTGGGCTGACCCTTTGATGACTCAGCGTTTATACTGAGCATGAGGCAGATGGGATGGAATACCCTGTTGGTCAGGTTTGGGTCACCTCTCCTGTCCCCTCCTCCCCGCTTCCCACTCTCCAACGGGGCAAATAACAATGTTGGCTGGCCTTGGTTGTTGTAGCAATAAGTATAAGGAAGAGTCTCTCTGCACACCATTCCTTGGCATTAATGACAACTAATCAGGTCTCATCACTTTGAGAGTGAACAGTTTCTGCACAATATGCTGTTAATTTCAGAAAGTTCAGTCAGAAGAGGCTTAGCTGCAAAGTAAAATTACTGAACAGAAAATTGGTTGTGTTTTACCTCAAACCAGGACACAGAGTTATTTTGCAAACTTCAGAATTATTCACTAATATTTATCTGCTTTTATATGTTTACTTTTCTTTGCACTTTTCAATATATATGTATTTTAATATGCATTTATAAAAATAGGTTTCATCACACGATTTTCTGGATTTCACATATTTCTCAGCAGTATTTCCTCCTTTGACAAATACACTGATTGATACAAAATCTCAGCGTTCACCAACAATTAAGCATGTTCATGCAGTTTGTGATAAAGCTGTATTATATATTCAGACACCTGAATCAGAAGTCATAAATTAGGACACAAAAATGTATTAAGAAGATAACTTACATAAATAAAGATACAGGATGTTTTATTTAGTTGAGAGATTTCTGGGAAATGTTATTTCAGCTGTTAAAAATCAGACTCCACTTCACTTTGAAAGTGATCGGGAAGATGTTAACATCTTTGTCTACAAATTACGTATCTGTGTAATATGTATATTTAACCCTTATTTACTTCATGTGAGTCTTACAAGTCTTCAGTGCCTAGAAAACATTAGGATTCTTGGGTGAGCAGTAAGACAGCAGTGTAAAGCATTTTTCCTAATCAGAATAATGTGACAAATGAGCTACTTTTTAGAGTATTTTAACAGTTTCAGTGAACGGCAACAGGAGGCAAAGAGACACCCCGTTGTCCAACCTGTGTATCTCAGGGACAGACATCAGCATGATTTGTTACAGGAGCTTGAACGGAGCCTGCAGCAAAGGAGCAGCAGTTTCTGATCAGTAGGGAGGGCTGGGCTGGGATGACTAACAGCTTCACTGAAGTCGATCACTCTTACACAAAGCATCTGTCAGGACTCTGCTACAAGACATTTACAAATCGCGGATCATGACAAGTACAGAATGTTCTGTGCTTTTACTTCTGTTTTTTGCCTGGCTGAAGTTAGCAGTAAGATGATTTGTATTCAGTACTCTTGTTTTTCACCATGTTACACCCTATTTTGCTTTAAGTACAATTCAAAATTTCTCACCGCAGCATAGCCAAATTAACTCAAGTTCTTCCCTGATTTTGCTTATGTAAAGGTACTATAGGAGGCACCACTGGGAACAGACACACTGCACTTTTTAATGGTGCACGTACAGAAGTTTTTTCCTCTGCCATCTCTGCCCTGTAAACTGATTTCAGCCTATCCCCTGAAGCCAAACTCTGCCATGGAGCTGCCTTCTTAGGTCATGGTTAGGGGAAAAACATACTGTATGGTACCAGTTACTTAGCTTCTCACTAAAAAATATCACCATTTCGACATCTACATTTGCTAAATCCTCTCTATTCCTCCGTGCTTTTATCTCGTTTTCTTTTTCTTTCAGCAGCTTCTGAATGTGATAAAATATAATTATACATAATGAGATACAAAGTATAGCACTATTACTTTATGATGGTTGTCAAAATTGCATTTAGAAAACCATATGGGCTGCCTATATGAATGCACTTCCATTGCTGCCCCAGTGAATTTGGCATTAAATTTTGCCAAAGATGGAAAATGAGGAGATTAGGTATCAAAATATAAGAACTTGCATGGCCCTCAAGTGTTTTTAAATAAAAGATGGTGAGTAGGCCAGAAGTTTTAATGCCTAAAGTTAAAAAAAATGGTCATAATTAATCCATTTAAACTGTACTATACTTCTAGTATTTTGTCCATAATTTTTTTTCTGTTTATTTGAAAGAAAAACAGTAGGAAGAGAATTGGTAGGGCACTTTCATTATCCTTCAAAATGTGGTATATATTTTATAATGCAATGTACCATATAATTGGTATGATAAATGAGAGATAAATGCCTATAATAATGTATAATGAATCATGCTGGTTATCATACTTTTGATGCAAGAAATCGGAATGTTTTAATGATTACTAAAGCAATAAAAACAATTACATTTTGTAAAAAGCATATATTTACCCCAGAAAAAGTATGAAAAGGACAGTTAATTTCTACTGTTCTTATACTGGGAGGTGAAAAAGACCTGGAAAACTAGGTATGAAAGAGTTTTATATTATTGATGGATTCATAAACAGTAAACAATTCTGAACCTGGCTGAATTACAAAATACAGACCACAGTTCCTTCAGTGTAGATGATAGCACCTTTACTCATTCTGACTCTGTAAAGGATGGGAAAAGGCGACAATTGTCAGTACTTATGCAACACTGTCAAACATGAAATGTGCTCCCTGCCAGGACGTCTCTTTTCAGTATAACCTCAAAATGTCAAAATCTCTCTGTTTCCTAAGTTTCCTGATCACCCCTTTTCCCAGTGAAGCCTGTTCATAGCAGAAGAAAGGAAAGAAGAGTTTTAGTCTGCAGCAGAATGTGTCTAAGAATAAATTTTCTAGCACTGATTTCAAAAGCTTAGCTATTGGCTCCCTTACACTGATTTTATAGTCCCATGTTATGGTCAGCAGTGATCTTTGGGCCATTAAGTATAAGAATATTGAAACCTGAAATACATATAGTTGCCAAAAAGTAAGCTTATGGATGGAATACAGTATACTTCTTGCCCAAGAGCTGACAAAGAAGAGCTGAAGGTTTTGGTGGTTTTGTGCTCTAATTGGCAAAAGCACAAAGTGTGCACTCCAATTTCAAGAACTGCATCCTGATTTCAACTAAGACATCGTGTTAGTTTGAGACAATTACCTAATTAACCTCCTTCCAGTGTAGCCAACAAATGAAGTATTCATTCCAAACTTAAACACAGGGAAAAAGACTGACAGCTAATAATGCTGTTTAAGGGTTTTCTTTTGTATTGTTTTTGTCTTTAGTAATGAGACCAGCTTTCCTTCTGTTCAATCTTTAGTACACAGGCTACATTGCAGTTAATCTTCTGCACTGACAAGTTGAAAAAGTAAGAACTACAAGAACTGTGTTCTCAGGGGTGATCCCAGATGTCGTTCTGCATAAGATCTTAATTAGAAATAAATAAAAATGATGGGCATTTCAACAGCTGAAACAGATTTTCTAAGTAATTTGGCTTTATCTACATTAAATAAAGACACAGTATGTTATTCCTTGTGAAAAAGGAACACATTGAAAGAATTTGCCTTTGTTCATCTCTCATGTACAAGCTTTGGAATGAGCATAGCAGAAAGAGAGGTAATTTTAGAAAGGAGGTTTGGATTTTTCTACCGCAAACCTAATGCCAATAGGGACACAGTAAAATCTAACCAGGTTATCAATAATCAGGTTTGTATAATGGAGCCAAACATTTTTTGCTCTACACTAGAAAACAGGCTGCAGCTGAAAACCACTGAAATCACTGCAATTGCACAGATTTATATAAGCTGGAAATATATACTGTCTTTTACTAGGCTGTTAATACTAGAGCTTTCAGTATGTCCCCTTTATGTTCGAATAAGGGCCTTCTTGCAACAAAAAAAAATAAAGAAGTTCCTAAATCTGCTCCTAAACTGATCTTTTTTGGTAAGATTTTTTAAAGACTTTTGAACAGGGGGAACATCGTGTATATTTTTCCCGATGTGATGTTTGTAGAATGAACTATATTGGCTGATACACCATATAGCATTATAATAATTATTAATGTATTACTAGTGATAATAGTTGTACCACCACTAAAGCATACTTGTAACTATTTTTATTTATTTACATACGCACAAACCTATATGTAAATATACACATATATACATACATATATATGTATACATATGTATGCATGTGTATGTATATATATTTATATATCTAGAAAAACAATTATCTGTATAACCAAATATATACAGGCAGATCCTAGGACATTCTAGGTCCTTAATCTGAGAAAGTGTGTACAAGCAGACACATAATTCCTGTATCAGCCTAAATTATACACTATGCATGATAAAAAAGTCAGTATTATGTGCATCTGTGACACGACAGATCACAGCTTCTGGGGACTCTGAAAGAAAAACCCAAGCGTTTCTTATTTTATGTGTTCACTGTATTTAAGTGTAAGTGCATAGTATTTCTCAAAAATGTGTCAACATTAGGAACTAAAAAGAACCTGCTGACTTTTATGGAAGAAAGTTATTTCTAACAATAAAATATTTCATTTTCTTCTATTTTCATTTCTAAATGAATAATACCATGAAATAGTAACAACTTCCAACATAATAATAACAGACATGCAATATAAACCCTGGTGGAAAAATACATAGTATACATAAAATTTCACATCAGAGAGACTTTAAATCTTACATAAATGAGTAATTTTACACTTTTTCTTTTAATGTGATTTATGACAATAGTTTTTCTTACAGAAATAAAAAAAATATTATTAACTGAAAATGAGTTTATGTTAAGAAAGACTGGTTTGAGTAAATGTTCCGCCTCTGTTATATATACATATGTGTTTACCTGAGAATTTAATAATTACTTTCTTCACTATAAATGAGAATATTATAATAACAGATAAAAAGCCATAATAAAAAACCCTTGAATTAAAATATGATAAAATTCTGTATTTAAAATGTTCCTTGAAGACTAAGAATATACTAGATACCTCATTCTGTTTCCTTGTAAGTTGGCTTTTATGTCCAAGAAGATGGAAACTGTACCACAGTAAAAAAAACCAAAACAGTGGGCACATCTTCAAACATAATTTCCTTAAACTGAATTCCAAAGCTATCTCTTTTTCCACAACTTCATAAACTCTAGTAAGAACATAAAACTGCCATTTAACACCAATATTGAATAGGCTGATGAATCTCGTGAATTGTTCATGTTGTGTCAGGACTGTGGCTCTAACACAGACCATCAATGGCACTGGCTCTTTTTCCATAGATGACAAAGGGCCTAGAGCAAATCCTTAACATCTAAAATTTACAGAATAAGAATAGCTCTGTGATCATCAGGGAATGCAAAAAAAACTTGTTGCTGGTCTGGTTATTCCACATTTTGTTCTACATAAAGCATTCTTACGTCTTCCTCGGAGATAAGAGTCAGAAGGACCTCTGATTTGCTCCAGTGTGGCAGTTCCCAAAGTGCTACATGCTGAAAGTCTCCATCGCCAAGAAACTCTTTAATCGAAACACACACAGAGGAATACATATTTTTGCTAGTGTCCTACTCAATGGACAGCCTGCAAGATGGTAGAATACCTCCTGGAAGAACATAGCAAAATGAGTGAATCACTAATGCAGGCCACCCCACCCTTCATGTGTGGCTTGTCTGTGATCATGCCACGTGAGCTATTTCTTCCAGCCCCCACTCTATTGCATGTGGTTACACGACGCGTAGTTACTGCTACAGACATAGTTTCTGTGACGCGCAGAGCTGATCAGCTCTGTGAGCTACATCGCTTCACGTACCATCTTCCCCTTCAGCTGTTTGCTCCTAAACCTCACAGATGTAAGTCCCTAGCTGTAGTTTCTTCCCCACCATCTATAGGTCTCCACGGGACTTGACTTTGCTCAGTTGCCCTGCTACACAGTGAGGGCAAGCACTCAGGGAGTTTATTGTGTTGATTTACTGTGTCCACCAGCCTGTCACACCGGCCTTGCTCTGCATAGAATTTGCAGGGGCAATTTATCTTCACAAGATCATCCTTCAAAGTCCTTAATCTGCCATAAAGACCAAGAAAGATTCTTCACTCTGTTTGGAAGTCCTCCTGGCCATTCCTCCCATTAAAAATCATGTTACTGTTAAAAAATTATGTTACTGTTAAAAATAGCTCTCTTTCATGTTCTATAGGGCTTCAACTTTCATTATATCATGTGACTGAATTTTCTTTCATTGTTCTTTGACTCTTCTTTGATGGAACAGGATGTTCCTCAGAATGCTTAGCTGGGCCTGAAAGTCTTCTATGTAAGCACCTCAGGAGACAGTGTCACCTCAAAGCAACTAAATATGCCTCAATTTAAAACTAGTAAGTGTTCCTGTACTGGTGTATCTATAGGCTACTGCAACAGTCAAGGCTAGTCTACGCAAATACATGCAAACTCAAAATATTCAGTTCCTTCTAGCTTAAAGACACAAAAAGTATGATTAAGTATTAGCCACCTAGGCCATGGAACTTCCTCTGCCCGCAGGCTAGATTTGCTTTTTACACTCCATCAGAAGCAGAGATGTTGCAGCAAGGAAAAATATCTATCCTGAGGCTGCATTAATTTTCCAGTGGTTTCTCTTCCTCCTAATGAATTGAAGCGCCTCTGTGGGAAACTGCTGCTAAAGGAGTTCCACTTGCTGTCTTGAAAAACTGGACACCTTGGTAAAGAGCTAATCCTGGCTTCCTCTGAGGGAACCGAGGACCAGCCCTCTCAGTAGTGAGCAAGATGGGAAAGACGGCCGATAACAGTCATATGCTGAACAGAAAATCCTTGAAATCACTATCAAAACACTATGTTACACGATAAGGGGCTACAATCCATAATATCACATCAAGGATTGCGTACTGAGGGGAAGAGGAAGGAGGATGTTGGTCACTGCAAAGAAAGTTACCTCAGAGGTGCTTTTGGCTCTGGCAAATCTCTTGGTCTTACATTACTGATAAGCTATTTTCATCCATTCTGACAATCTTTAAGTAACGGATATTAGTTTTAAAGGAAAAGTTTTGTTCTCTGCAGAAGCACAGAGTTTATAAATTGAGGGAGAAAGTGTTGTAACAAGTAGTTCTCTACTTCTGTTCAGAGCTGATATTTTCATTTGACAAAAGTACTGAACTGAAGTAAATAAATAAAATTTTCCTTCACATACAATAACAATCAGTGCTGGAGAGATTGGGTGCTTGAGATTAAAACTATATACAAATATTACTTATTGTACCCTAGGAAGCATCTTAAATCCACATTATAGAGCTGAGCACTTGGCCTGGGGATGCTGAGGTGGAGGTTTTATAGGCTTCAGACTTAGCCTCCTTAAGGTTATGATTTTGGCTTTGGGAACAATCATGAACACTAAGAAATACTTCCTGAATCCTAGAGAATCAGCATCAGAGGATGCTCCATGATAAAGGTGAAAAGAAACTTTCTCATTCCTCTGGAAGGCAAGAGTGGGGAAAACAGAGGAATTTATAACTCAGAGGAGATACAACTTGTTTTCTCGCCTAATGCTCTTTTTTCTTCAGAGCATGTTACAGTGTTGTGATGTACCCCTAATACTTTTTTCTTACGCAGTAGCAATCCAAGGAAGCCTCTTGCTCTGGATGGTGGTTATAACAGCAATGCAAACACAGATACTACGGTTATGATGAGACTGACCTATCTTTCAAAAAGGAAAAAAGGTCAGAGGTGTTTTGTTTAAATTTTTTGACATGTTTCAGAAATGCACAGTTGTTTTTCTGAAACAAAAATATAGACATTTCCTTACTGACTATTAAACACTAACCTGCCCCAAATGCTTCAGGGAAAGACTATAAAATATATTAGTTATGTGAGAGATCATCTGCCATATAATATACCTATTTTGTATCTTTTTTGAATGAGTGGTTTGATACCTGAAGCGTAAGATTAACATCTTCTTTTCTAAAATTCAACTTCTCTAAAATTCAAATTGTCATTTAACTACAGCAACTCTGGATATTTTATTTCATAATAATTTCCCATTGCTTTTCAGTCACACAGCATTAATTTTTACAGATATGTCCATCATTCTAACCCACAAGTTTTGTTTAAACTGGATTTCAGTTCGCGAGCTGTCTCAAATGTTTGATTCTTCTCTTACTGTTTATTTTACTGGCTGTGGATCTTGCTGATTACCTGAACCAATATATTTTTATTCCTCTTCCTGATCAGAGCTGCTAATTGATACATCATTTTTCAAATATTAGCTCCACAAAAGGCAAGTGTTTAAGCAATAAATAAAACTGGTCATTGTATTTATCTGAAGGTGGAGGTTTCTTTGCTGTGGGAAAAGCAGCAAGCACCCTGTGTGGAGAATGAGTGTGAACGTAAGAGGTATCCTGAGGTGGAGAGAGCACATTTCCTGGTGCCCTTCAGGACACTGGTAGATCCCAGCCTTTGCTCTTTGGAGGGGCAAGCACCTCCCAAGCACAGGGAAAGCAGTCACCAGCACTGTGAGGACTTACTGTCTAAACTACCATTTCACTTGTGGATATTATCTTTTAGGAGCTTCATACATCTAGCTGGTTCACAATTTATAGTTAAAGCCAAAATTCCTGATTTGATTACAGAGCTTTTATAAACATGAGCTCATAGTAAAATATAGAAAATTAAACAGATTTTACAAACATTTTAACCTGAAGGTTCACATTAGTTATCTGTGCATAAACATTAGAGTATCTATTCTGCAATAATTATTTGAAAGAAAACCAACAAATAGTACAAAGTAAAGTATGCAGATAACAAGAAAAATACAACCTTAAGCTTCTAATTGAATATGTGTTCATGCCTTTTTTTTTGCCCTCAATATTCCTCGGACTCTACTGGCAAGCTTTAGAAAACCTTGCAGAAATATAAACAGAAAGAAACTCAAACCCTCTGTGTAATTCACTCCTCCCAAGATTTTGTATACATCGTTTAGATTTCTGTGTGCTGTGTAAAAGTATGTTGCTGGAGGGGTTTCTGTAGCTCTTTTTAAATTGAGATCCTTTCAAAACACAGTGAAACATTTCCTGACTGCTGGGTTGCAAACTTTGTTGATTTTGGAATATATTATACATGTTTATACTTAATTTATATAGCCATGAAAACCATAATAAAATAATAAAAACCCTGTTATTTTGCAGTTATTAAAATATTTTAATATTAAGTATATGTCTTTTTAAAAGGTTGAGTGCATGTAATTTTAGCATATTCTGCCTGAGGCTCTTTAAGTGCTTTTTGGACATTAATGCTTTCTCATAACATTGCAACAGAGATAGTAAATTATTTTCCTCATTTGGCCACAGACCAAACACATTAAAAAAAACAGATACATTTTATTAGATGACAGAACCATTGTATAACTTTGTGATGAAAGATTTCTTCATCAGAAGCTTTTTATTTATTTATTTTCTTTTTTTTTAATCTTTTTTTCTTTTAACCTTCTTTTTTTCTTCACCTGGAAGGATGGAATTCTGGCCAAAGAAACTTCTGGTACTCTATAAGTCTGCATGTAGAAATAGCATAGATAGATATAGCTTCATGCTTCTGTTTGAATCAGTCTCCCTTCTCATGTCTCTTTTAAAGACATTTTACTGTGTGTGAATAAAAATACCTTTTTTTTTTTTTTTTTTTTTAAAGCAGAAACAGGAACCCGCCCCCCACATCACAGAAGGCTTTTTAGAATGAGGCAACTGTGATGAGGCATGATCTTTCCTCAATGCTGTCTTTTGCACAATGTTATAAACAGCTTTCCTCCCCAGCTGATGAAACCTTAAAACATTTTATGAAACAGAATTCTCATTTTATATTATCCAACTTTTAGCTGTAAGTGCAGGGAAAAAAGTCCTGGAAAAAAAAATCTCTGGACTCCGACAAATGATGATAATTGACATTACCATAACATCTAAGAATTCCAGCCATGTAGCAGAGCATTATCATGGCAGACACTCTACAACACTCATAGATGGTCTTAAGCTTAAGGATCTTAAATCTATAATCTACATTTAAGATGAGAGGCAACAGATTGATACAGGCAGATGGAAAAATGCAAGGGAAAATGAGGCGATGGCATTAAAAACAGCAGTTTTCACATACTAGTAATCTATTTTCCAAATTTCATCCTAGCATCATAGTAAAGGAGAGTTTTAAGGAGGAATTTGAATGAGAATGATAACATAGCTCTGTGGAAACTCTTCTTAGCAGCAGGGACATCATAAAAGAAATCAGAAAATACTTTCTTGATAATTTGCACCAGGGAAGTGAAGCATTCAGCTGAGGGAAGAAGAAGAGGTCTGAAGTCAGGGCAAAGGTGGACTAGCCTATAAGTCTGGATGGGGATAGCTGGCTAGCTATAGATGAGAATGGAGAATGAGACTTAAAAGAGAAATCAAAAGGAAAGAAGTAATAATGAGGATTTAAAGGGCAGCACAGAAGTATCAGTTTGCAACTGAGAAGATAAAGGATCTTGTCCCCATCAGTTCCCATCCTACTCCAGAGTCTAAAAGAGACAGCTCCATCTCATATCAGTCTCACCATTTCCCATACTTGTTTTATAGCATTTCCAGGCAGATGTAGACTTGCTTTGCCCATGGTCTTCACCAGCCAGATGAAAGCCTACTCCGAATTGAAAGGCAAGATGTATTAGCTTATTCATTCACTGTGCCAAGTGCAGCTGCATTTCTGGCTAAGCTGACATTCAAGTAGGTAATGTTGGCATCCATTTAGAGGGTGGAGGAGGTGGCATTATGTTTCGTGTGAAAAGATCTTATATATATGTCATAAAAGTCCTGACTACCTAATGTCCAGACTACATTGTTTGTCTTTGGTATTTAATTTCCCTCACAAAATAGTTGAATAGTACCTAACTCCAACACCCAAACAAAAGTATATTTTGTTTGTTTCTTTCTTTCTTCAATGTAACTGTCACTACATAGTAGAAAGCAACAGGGTTTGACTTGACCTAGACAGAGGTAGGATGATGGACTACTGCAGGTGAATCATTAGTACTTCTGCTTAGTAGGTGGGAAGGTGCTTCCTTGACTCCCTATGGACTTACCAGTTTCATCTGAATGTAGGAGAGGAGCTATCATCTGCCAAAAGGTAACTAGTTGTTTCTATAGAATACACTGTATGTCCTACTTGATAGCTGAAAAAGCATTTCCTTTTCCTCTTCACAGCACTAATAAATACACTTTGTACCTGTTTCTCGCTTTCACCCTTTTTCAATCAGTTCATCAAGCTACTTAGTTTGACAATCTGGAAAATACTGAGTTCTCAGAGGTCACTGTAAGGAATGAAAGAACATTTGGGCAACCTGAGACCATTACCCAGTGAGTGACCAACCATGTGTTGGAAGCAGAGGAGATGATGTTTTGACTCCTAAGCATTGTACTACTAGCAGCAGGTGTTGCCATGAAGCCATTAACACGTGAAGAGAAGGTTAGATAAAGATGTAGAGGCTTACGGAGAGAGGGTGAGACAAATGTATGCAGAGTTGTAGAGGAAGCAATCACATTAACCCATAAAAATAACCCACAAGTAACTAGCCTGCTTAGAATGCTAATCAGTTCTGTTCTTCTAAATAAATAACTCTACAGAGCAACACAACTTTCAGATTTAGACATGTATGCACACAGAAATACACAAAGATAGCGTATGAGGGTGCAGAGTTTTCACAATATTTGTCTGCAGACTATTTGATTTATCAGTATGTGTGAGAATAAAGATGCCCTGTCAGTAGTGCAAAGTCTATGTATATACTTTTTCAAATATTGAGTATATAATTTAATTGTAATTACAAAGCACATATTTGGGAGAAATATTGAGAGAATTGACTTACAGCAGAAAACATGAAGCAAAGTTTAAAGAAATGTATAATTTATGATTATCACTGACACAGATCCTTATTTACATTGGCAGTTGCATTATCGTTTGACTTAAATGACTTTTAATATAAAGCAAAGAAAAGGATATATATGGCTAATACCAAACATTCATGATACTGCTAATATTTAAAAGGCCTCACCAACCCAAATGCTTGACCAACTTCCAATTTTGCTTGCTTTTCCTGGAAATTGTATTAGATGTTAGTGAAAACAGAAGCATAATTCATTAACTCACACTATGGTACTCTGATTCATTCAGCGAATATAAAAAATGTCTGTGCTTTTTGCACCTGGTTTCACTGGTACCTTAAAAAGATGGACTTATTATTGTACTTCAGAGGGTCATGGATGTTAAGGAACATTTTCTTGTTTTTTCTTTATTGAAACTTTTAGTCAAAACTTTTACAGAATTGAAGACTTTGTTTCTGTGTTTGTTCCTTTGAATAATAAACCTGAAATCCCTGAATTCTTCTTTAAAATGGCAAATTTGGTTATTTAGTTGGAAGGAGTCTATTATTGCCTTGCTGTGCAAGTGAAGGTCCTGTAAACATGAACTCGTGTGTGTATCAAGGTGAGAACAGATTCTTCTTACATTTGGAGTGGTTAAGCAAATTACATATATCATCTTGCACCAATAGTAATAGGAGAAATGTATGGAATGTATAAATTGGAGCTTGCAGGTGAAGCTGCAGAAATCATAGGAGTTCAAAGGTGCATTTTATGTGAACAGCTTGCTCTTGATGCTAAAGCGAGAGTTCGTCATCCACTCCCACGGACTCCTACTAAGTAAGGTGACTCGATTTAAGCTTATCTGCTATCAGCATTATTCTGTATTCCTACACACTGGACTTCTTCCATCTCCTTTTCTAGCATTTCAAAGCTGACATCAACCCTTCTTGATAAAAGATGCTCTACTGGATTCTTACATGTGCCTCATTTTCCACCCTTTTCCACCCTGTGCTGCTTATCTCCCTTTCACAGTATGAGACTGGTGCGAGCTCTTCTAAGAGAAGTGAATTTTACCTTGAGTTAGTCCCTTCTAGTATAAAGGGATGTTAACCTTGTTGTAAGGCTTATCTATGGGCAGCTGCACTCCACTGTGAGAATGTGCTAATCTTTTTACACTGACTGCCACATTGCTTCGTTCACACACATACTTCCAGACTCTGCCATGCAGGGGCAAAATTCAGGCCACGGTTTCCTAGCACAAGGTTTACTTTCCCATTGGCACCTTACTTAATCTTTACTTCACAAGGCCAGCTGAAAAAGGTGGCATGGTGTCTGCACAGCCTTTCTTGTGAATCCAACCCCTATCTGTGAGCCTCATGCAGAGAGTGATAAACTCCCTCTAACGAGCTACGTTCCTGCTTCCCACAGGTCACCACATGGTTTGTACAGGGTGAAGAGCTAACATGGAAAGGAGTAAATCTTCATATTATTAACATGAGATAGATAAATAGCTGTGCAGTTTACAGGCCTAATCTCCCAGCTGACCTAAATAAGCAGTGGAGAGAAACAGGTAGAGTAAAAGAGTTAAAAACAGAGAGTAAGAAACTACTCAAAACGCTCTGTGCTGCCTCGTGAAAGTTTTTGGCTCTCAAGGGAGATCAGGCACCTAAAGAGCTGCACGGAGAAGGGAAGAACAGATATCCAAAATCCTTCTGAACTTTGAAGATACAGCCCACAGCACATCCATGGGTGAGAGGGTTGGGTGAAGAGGTCATATACCAAGTACTGGGTAAAAGAGCTTTGGGCTTTCCTTATAATCATGCAGTTCATTCCTGACTGAGAATAAACTGTGCTCTGTCATGTCCCCTAAGGACCAGACACTAATGTGTGACATGAATCTGGACATTACAAAAAGAAGGTAGATAGGCAGCCAGGGCTTGTGGGTTGTTTTGTCTGCTGTGCTGATGTTTCTGGCTTTTTTTCTGGACTGTGAAAGAAGAGATAATCACCCCTGCAGTGTCAGCAAGTCCCATAAAACTCATTATAGAAAGCTTATGTTCTCAAACACTAAGCATGAAAAATCATTTAACTGCTAAACAACAGCAGAGTTTGACCTCAAAGTTAAAAAATCAGCTTAAAGTACAGTGTTTATCAGATGTTAAAATACTGCATGTTCTCAGTGGTAAAACTGATATTCTCTAATCGATGTAAGTTAAGAATAAATATTTTTATTGATGACTGAAATTTATAAAGCTAAATCCCAAGAAAGCAAATTCCAGGCCCTAATTAACAGATAAAATGAAATCTGAAACCTATCTTGGTTATGTTATCACAGTAACAAGCAGGGATTTTTCTTTTGTCATTCTGTATTGTGTTGCAGGGCAATGCATCATCCAGCCTAGAGCTGAGAAAAACAACAAAGCCAGAAATTGTATTTTATTGTAAACGTTAGTTGTCTGTATGTCTCTTCTAGTTTCATTCTTGGTTTCTAGAGTACAAGACATTCTTATTCTTCCTCCCTGAGAGGTAACAATGTCATTTCTTGATAGTATATCAAATATGCTCTCATAAAATCTATGATTTTTGCTGGCTTTCTTGCCAGACTTGAAGGCTGCAGGTTTGTCAACTCTTCCCAGTCCCCCTGCAGGAAACAGAGAAAGGGCGATCGAAACATTTCTACTGCCCTTTTTGTTCTGTCAAGGGGAAAACAATCTTTAGCATTCCCAGTTGTTCAGGTAGACCTATTCACTGATCTCGTGTTCTCTGAAATGCAGCGGCAGCACAGTACAAAGATTCAAGCAGACATTGACCTTGTTTCATTACTGTCCATGTCTGATAACTCTGGGTCAGAATAAATTCCAGAGTGATTTGAACGTACACTTTCATTTACATCTTCCAACTCTGTAACTTCTGCAATAGGGTATTCAGGTAAGACCAGAGTCTGTGCATTGAAGTCCACAGCATTGTGTGAAGAACTGCGGAACTGGCCTATAAGTCATCCTCATTTAAGCTTTGTTGGTTAAGGAGATGGTCATCTGCTGAGTGACTCCTTTGGCCTACAGTGCTAATACTGAGCTGGAATACGTAAAGGCCCCTGTGACGTTTGTTTGGGTACGTGGTGAAAGGCTTGCTGTTATCAGTGGAGGTACAGTCACTAATCCTATGGACACTATAGCTACAATCTGAACACATGTACAAAATACTTGTGTGATTCAAAGAATACTCTGTCACTTACTGATTGCACTGAATGACTTAAAGGCAATTAATGGATCATATAATCTGCTCAGGGTTTTGTCTTTCTGTCTACGCTAGAATAAGTCATTGTCTACAATATTCATGTTTAAATGTATTATACTAATACTGAAATAACGGTATAAAAGTTTGCCCAACAAGGGCACACCCAAACTTTGAAAATCCCCTTTCTATTAGCCAATAGATAGTACTTCAGTCACAAAAACAAGGCAAAAAAGACTGTCCATGCAGGCAATTGGCCACAAAAAGTGATTATACAAAAGTGGTTACACAAAAGTGGAAACATATTTTGCCTATGTCTAGACCTAGGACAACTGAAACTTTCCCTTAATCTATTAATGCTAGTCAGATAATATAACTGTGCCTATCTCATGGTTGCATGTCTACGTAAATAACAATAAATCAAGGAAATATGATCTTTCAAGGAATGCAAAGAAACCATTTTCAATTACTCTGCAAAAAGAATTAGGTATTGCTGACTAGTTTTCAAATCTACTGTCTTAAGCAGAGAAATATTCATTAATATTGTATTCTAACTTCATAGATTTTAAATTAATTTTTCAATTATCTTCATATATTAAGAGCACAGGAAGAGCTTACAAAAAAAGAAGAACCCTCAGGAAAATAAACCTTACATACTTAGAGAATGCCTGTCAGCTACATCAGCTTGTGATATGTGTTATTACATCTGCTTATGCAGCAATTAAAGTCTAATTAATCTGTCATTGCAATTATACAGAGAAATTAGAAAGTTTAACCTGTTTAGCCAATGGTGGCTTTCTGTCAACTTTAGGTATGAGTCTGCTTTAATGGGTTTGTTGTTGTTTATTTAACCTGTTGTTCTATTCTTTCCCTTGAAAAATTATCTCAACAACCAGTGAATAACTCCCACGTACCTCTTCTTCCCTCTCTTTTAGTTACATTGGTGCTGCTAGCAAATGCATACGGACTGTGCGCAGGTAGGAGCCTTCTCTGAGGTTGTAAAAGACTCTTCAGCACACAAAACATATGAAACAAGCAATTACCCAGAAGAATCTGCATTTTCTTGTTATCCACTGAGACAATGTGAATTTCCATGACATCTCTGATTTGAAGTAAAACCTGTTGTTACATCCTTATCCATTCATCATTTTTTTCCCCAGATTTAAAACCAAATGGATTTTGGAAAGGACACAGTACTTGATATTAGTTAAATATTTTTTGTTGTTATTTACAGGGGGAAAAAAATCTTTTTTTATAGGATGTAATGAAATGTGGAATAACTGTTATGTCAAATGTTGACATGTAGCCACAATGTATTGGATATTTATTTCATCGATCTTCAACTCTCGATCTGGTGCTATAGCGAATCCCCAAAAACATAAATACAATGGAAGAAAGTGTTTCCCTCAATCCCTTCGGTGGCAGGGAAGGACACCGAGAGGAACAGGAAAACACACTTTTTAAACACATGGCTCAGAGGCTGGTGCCACCGGTGGAATTTTGGGTTTTTTGATCATGGGGATGTTTACATGGCACCGGGCCTGCTGGCAACAGATGGAATTCAGCTGTCTCGAAGAGGGAAAAAGATCCTCACTCATGGGATGGCAGGGCTCATTGAGAGGACTTTAAACTAGGTACGAAGGGGGAAGGGCATAGAATCAAGCTCATTAGAGATGAGCCTAGGGGCAGCATGCCAGCTTTGGGGGAGAAATCGATAGCCCAGCTCAAGTGCATCTACGCCAATGCACGCAGCATGGGCAACAAACAGGAGGAGCTGGAAGCCATTGTGAAGCAGGATAGTTATGACATAGTCGCCATCACAGAAACATGGTAGGATGAGTCTTATGACTGGAGTGCTGCAATGGATGGCTATAAGCTCTTCAGAAGGGATAGGCAGGGAAGGAGAGGTGGTGGGGTGGCTGTATATGTTAGACAGTGTTTTGATTGTACAGAGCTCAATGACTGTGAAGGCAAGGTCCAGTGCTTATGGGTAAGGATGAGGGGGAAGGCCAACAAGGCAGATATCCTGTTGGGAGTCTGTTATAGACCACCCAATCAGGATAAAGCAATAGATGAAGCGTTCTACAAGCGGCTGATGGAAGTCTCACAATCCCTAGCCCTTGTCCTAGTGGGGGACTTCAACTTACCAGATGTCTGCTGGAAATACAACACAGCAGAGAGGAAACAGTCTAGGCAATTCCTGGAGTGTGTGGAAGATAACTTCCTGACACAACTGGTAAGTGAGCCTACCAGGGGAGGTGCCTTGCAAGACCTTCTGCTCACAAATAGAGAAGATCTGGTGGGTGATGTGGTGGTCAGAAGCTGTCTTGGGCTTAGCGACCATGAAATGATAGAATTCTCAATTCTTGGTGAAGTAAGGAAGGGGGTCAGCAAAACCACTACCATGGACTTCCAGAAGTCAGACTTCAACCTGTTCAGGACACTTGTTGAGAGAGTCCCTTGACAGACAGTTCTGAAGGGCAAAGGGGTCCAGGAAGGCTTCAAGAAGGAAGTCTCAGAGGCGCAGGAGCAGGCTGTCCCCATGTGTCGTAAGACCAACCGGCGGGGAAGACGACCAGCTGGCTGAACAGGGAGCTTTTCTTGGGACTCAGGGAAAAAAGGAGAGTTTACCACCTTTGGAAGAAGGGGCAGGCAACACAAGAAGGGTATAAGGATCTAGGTAGGTCATGCAGAAAAAACATCAGAAAGGCAAAAGAACAGCTAGAACTTAATCTGGCCACTGTCGTAAGAGATAACAGAAAAGGTTTTTACAGATACATTAACAACAAAAAGAGAGCCAGGGAGAATCTCCACCCTCTATTGGATGCGGAGGAGAAGATTGTCAACAAGGATGAGGAGAAGGCTGAGGTACTTAATGCCTTCTTTGCCTCAGTCTTTAATAGTAAGACCAGTCATCCTCAGGGTATTCAGCCCCCTGAGCTGGAAGACATGGATGGAGAGCAGAATAAACCCCCCATAATCCAGGAGGAAGCAGTTAGTGACCTGCTACTCAAACTGGACAGCCCAGATGGGATTCACCCAAGAGTGCTGAGGGAGCTGGCGGAGGAGCTTGTCAAGCCACTCTCCATCATTTATCAGCAGTCCTGGTCAACAGGGAAGGTCCCAGATGACTGGAGGCTTGCCAGTGTGACACCCATCTACAAGGGCCGGAAGGAGGATTCAGGCAACTGTAGGCCTCTCAGCCTGACCTCAGTGCCAGGAAAGATCATGGAATGGTTCATCCTGAGTGCATTCATGTGGCATGTGAAGGACAACCAGGGGATCAGGCCCAGCCAGCATGGGTTCATGAAAGGCAGGTCCTGCTTGACCAACCTGATCTCCTTTTATGACCAGGTGACCTGCCTGGTGAATGAAGGAAAGGCTGTGGATGTTGTCTACTTGGACTTTAGTAAGACCTTTGACACAGTCTCCCACAGCATTCTGCTAGAAAAGCTGGCAGCCCATGGCTTAGACAGGCGTACTCTTTGCTGGGTTAAAAACTGGCTGGATGGCCGAGCCCAGAGAGTTGAAGTGAATGGCGTTAAATGCAGCTGGCGGCAGGTCTCAAGCAGTGTTCCTCAGGGCTCCGTTTTGGGGCCAGCCTTGTTTAATGTCTTTATTGATGATCTGGACGAGGGGATTGAGTGCACCCTCAGTAAGTTTGCAGATGACACCAAATTAAGTGGGAGTGTTGATCTGCTTGAGGGTAGGAAGGCTCTGCAGAGAGACCTGGACAGACTGGATCGATGGGCTGAAGCCAACTGCATGAGGTTTAACAAGGCCAAGTGCCGGGTCCTGCACTTGGGTCACAACAATCCCAGGCAACGCTACAGGCTTGGGGAGGAGTGGTTGGAAAGCTGCCTGGCAGAAAAGGATGTGCAGGTCCTGGTGGACAGCCGGCTGACCATGAGCCAGCAGTGCGCCCAGGTAGCCAAGGAGGCCAATGGCATCTTGGCCTGTATCAAGAATAGTGTGGCCAGCAGGAGCAGGGAAGTGATCGTGCCCCTGTACTCAGCGCTGGTGAGGCCGCAGCTTGAGTACTGTGTTCAGTTTTGGGTGCCACAGTGTAGGAGGGACATTGAGGTGCTGGAGCGTGTCCAGAGAAGGGCAACAAAGCTGGTGAGGGGTCTGGAGAACATGTCTTATGAGGAGCGGCTGAAGGAATTAGGATTGTTTAGTCTGGAG
>VFFE01008521.1:2395367-2436770 GCA_008921705.1 Burhinus oedicnemus | reverse complement strand
TTTTTTTTTTTTTCCAGGAAATGGAAGAATCATACTTTCTGATACATGCATCATATTTTCTGATACTTATACTTACTGAAATATGATTTTATGCATAAGCATCAACAGAAACACAACTGGATAATTATAACCCAGCATGGTCTAATATAATTAGAAAATTAATATATTTCCTGCAACAGAATTTGTTTACATTTCTTTCAGTTTTCATTTAACAAACAGAAGGAATCAGTATTAGCTTTGCAGGCTGACTTTAACCCAACTAGAATATTATTAAGGCATCTCTCCCTTGCTATCTATTGTAATCCTGGCAGCGCGAACGAGGCAGGTTCTTTCTGCTCTGCCCTTCCATTACAGTCATCACGCAATTGCCCAATACACATCCTCCTTCCCTTCTGCATTTAGCTGCTTCTTGTAGCACAACACACTAGCCCAACGAGAGAGTCTGCGGATTTCCCTTTCCTCTGTCACACAATGGGGACCACGTGTTGCCCTAATGATATTCTCCATAACGGGCTGTGGGTATGTTGTACCCCATGATTCCCTCCTCTCATCCTGCTCTTTCCCAGTCTTTGCTTGTTATTAATCAACCCCTGTGAGGACCATTTTCCTTGTTAGCAGAGGCTTTGTGTGCTTCCTGTGTTCTCACCACCTGATGCCTGAACTTCTGGTTTTGAATAGCTTTGATTTTTCATTCTGTTGGAGGCTCTCTATTTATATCCATTATACCTAGTCTCCCAATCTACTTCTTATTTCTTACACTAATTACCATACACATCTTTTCTGCTTTCTCAGAGACAGCTGTTTAGTTAGAGGTCTTTGAAGGATACCTTGAATATCTGTAAAGTTATTTCTAAAGTTTAGGCTGTTTATTGAAATTTGAGCAGAACACCAGGCACCACATATTGGAAGATTTCAATTCTAAATATCATACCTGTAATTAAAAATCAACGTCTGATAACAGAGATAAGGAATACACAAAGTACTCAGGGGAAAAATCTGCCAAAAATATGGAACACAGCAAAAGATGCTTGGAGCATGCAAAAAGCTCTTGCATGTTTTATTAAGCATTTCTACACAATGGTTCTTTCCTTAGCTACGTAAACCGCTAATGAGGAATTTTGTGTGTGATGTCTCACAAGCTCATGCATGCATAGCTCATTAAGTCATAGAAACTATATTGCTGATACAAAGTGGTTTAACAAAAGGCAAGCAGGTGTGCTGAATTCAATAGTATGCATTTTAGCATTTCTCATTGGTTTAGTCCATTCCAGAAGTAAGGTAGTGCCAGAGATGGGAAAATATTCTCTCTACTGCTCAAACATGGACATGCTTTTGCCTGCAAATAATGATAATTTGGGATCAGTGTGGAGAAGGGTACTAATAAATACTGCCTTGAAATCTGTAATCACTACACATAGTTTTTACTGCACATATGCATGCCAAAGATTTTCTTTACATTTTATTTCCCATGAAAACCGGTAGTGTGGATAGATGGTGGTTGCACCCAAACACATGGTCTGATTCCTTGCAAAGCTGCTGAAATAGCAAATGCAAGCTATGCTAAGCAGCATATTTTTGGATTTTTGTGCAAGGACTCCTTCTGAGATTACACTATGACCTGACAGTTTTTGGCATCCAGAAATGTCAAATGAACACTACAAAGGATCACTGGTGGCTTCTATCTTCATTTAGTCCTGTTGGGTACCTGGCAGCTGCAAAATGTCTTCTGATAAGAAGATGGTTGAATAGATTGTGTAGAATTTTTTATTTATCTATTATTATTTTCAGAGATATTTGTAAAATACGGAATAAACTTTGCCCTTCTTTCCTTCTTTGTTTCTCTTTCTGTTCTTGACTGTGAAGATAGTGGTGAAGGAAGAAGGAGAAGACAGTGTCCTTTACAGGGTTGAGGCCTTTACAGGGTTTGTGGAGAGGTCAGAACACTGGAGAAGAAGAGACTGAGGAGCAATAACTGTAATCTAAATCTCTTTCCCAGGAAAGAGCAAAACAGTTATTGCTATTGTGATAACAGCTACCGTGACTAGGTATCACTAGTTGGGCATTGCTCTAGACAGTCCATACACAGTGGAATAGAAGTCTTTCCTCCAAAAACTCACAGTTTTTGTTTGTGACAAAACAAACATGTGGAAAGATAGTGGAGACTGTGAACGAAGCAAGCGTTAATAATTTCAGTTATAATTTGCTCTGCCTGGCTGTCACCGGTAAATGTATTTCAGCAACAAGTAGCCTGAAAGAGGATGGGACCCATATTAGCTTTTTTTTTGCCATGTATGAAATGTACAGGTATCTGAGTGTTAGAGGATTTTTGATGCTCCTCTGCTGAGTTCAGGTAAGGATGTAGGAAGATGAAGAGGCTTCTGAGATAATGACTTCCTCGTGTTCAATGACTTATCTGTCACTTTTATGGAGGATCGTGGGGAAGGAGAAAGTCTCTTCTACTCTCAGGGTATTTGGGTGAAACTTCAGCAGGAGAGGAAACCCCTTTCATTACAGGAACTGCCACTTATGAAGCTTTTGCTGTTCCAAAAAATGCTCTTTCAGACAAATCTCTCTTGCTTTACTGCTACAAGAAGTGTCTGTCCCACCTCTGCTAGCAGTATAGCCAAAGACTAATTGGAAACTGAATACGTGTCTTTTAAATGTCTCTCAGATAGACAAGTGGAGAGCAGTCCATCACTGGCAGGTATTCTAGGACTGCACAAGGCAGAATGTTTGAGTCCCAGATAATCCTTTGCAGTTACACTAGAGTAACTCTTGGGAAATAACAATAGTAAAAGAAGGCAGAGCCCAGACTAGAAAATCATCATTATTCATCACAGGAGAAAAATATTTATGATAAGGGCCAGTAGGTGCTGTCTAAATAGAGAAGGCCAACTATTTGCAAAGAGAAAGGTAAGGAACAGAACTGGAACTGACAGAAAATTTGGTAGCTTTGTCCTTTGTGTATGTGAAGGATACATATGTCAGTGATATTGCATGTAAAAGTCTCTGTCTCCAGCACGCAGGGAAGATTACTAAAGAGAAAAGTGTATAACCCTCTACAGAGTGAAGCCTGGCAAGGAGAGAAGCCATATTTTACATATAGATAGAATAAAATGTTGAGAGTGCTTTTTAAGTCTTTTTTAAAAAAAAAATTATATTGTTTTTCCAATATAGAATTGATTCAATTGTCCTCAGGCTTTTGAATCATGTACATCCATAGGGAGATGCGAAATCTTAGATCTCTATCTTATGTAACTGGAAAGTCTCTAAATTGCAAAGGCATCTGAAGTTGATTGGCTAAAGAGAATCAGAAAAAGTTTGGGACTAAAGTAGCACTTAGAATTCCTTTCAATGCAATACTTCTGAAATTAGTTTTATCGTTACTTATGTGTGCTATAATTCCGCCTCACTTTTTTTTTACTTATTTACTACTCCAACCAGTATGTTTTTAAAAAGTGAAGTTTTACAAGAAACTTAAATAATTTAAACATCCTTAATAATATATCTACTTTAGTCAAAATTCACATAAAGATTCCACCAGAGACACTTTCTCCCAACATTAGTCATTATTAGAAAAAAAACCCTAACATCAATGCAACACAAATTATTTCCTTTAGCTGCATGTTAGAGATTGTTCCTCAAGCCACCTATTTTCAGTTTATTTCTGTTATTATCTTATGTTTTTGAAGAGGCAACAAAGACCTTTACAAGTCTTGACCTTTACTAATGATTAACCAATTCTTTTTCTTTTTTTTTTTTTATTTTCTTCTCCAATCTTTGCTTAGAGCAAAATAAATATTCTTTGGATCAACTTTTTAAGTAGGCAGAACTCAGTAGCACAGGTGCATAAGGAAGAATGAAACCTATTGAAAAAAAATTCCTTTTATTGTCTTTCCCCAGTTTAATTTCCCATATTAAACTATGGACTAATAATAATGTATTTATCTTTTTTTCTTACTTATTAGAAAACAGTCAATAGATAAAATCCAGCTTGTCTCTTAAAACACTTTCATTGCTTACTAGCATAAGGACAATGATACAGGATGTGGTTTCTCACCTGTGTGTAAGATAACATTTTTTATGGATGTATTATTATTCCACACAGCCTGTAAAACTTAGAATTACTGTAATCTAGTCCTACTTGTGCTTGTAAGCTACACAGGCAACAGGAGGATGCCAGAAACCAACATTTTCACTTTAAAAAGCTACATTTAAAGGTAGACTCCTGGCTTTAAAACAATATGTCCTTCTATATCCATCATAAAAAGAATAAAATATATTATTTTTATGTATAGAATTTACTAGGGAATAAGACTGGTGATACTTAATATCATGTTGGCTTTTCATTATTTAGACTGTATAGTTTTACATGTTCTCTAGTTTGAACAGTAAAATCATAACAAAAAAGTCAATTTTACTTTTGTTCAGATTTTGTTACGTTTGTCTTCTGATCTAGCTGAATATATTTCAGTGCTGCAAAATATAAGCTACAGAAATGGCTGGTAATAATTTTTAGATGATTGTGTTTGGTTGGTTGTTTTTCTAATTCATTTGGAAATAAATCCCAAATTTTAGTTCAAATACAATATCATGTGGTATTTTAATAAACAAAGTAAATTTATGTACACATATTTACCTGAATGATATATAATGCATTTGGGGGTAAGTAAATTACAAATGTTTACTGTATGGAACTACACCCTTCAACTCTGACATATAAGTTATCATTCTGTATGCAAACAACATAAAAAATGCAAATAAACAGCCTCCTTTATTAAAGTGTTTATAAGATAGAAAGACTTGATGGTATGACCCTGTTTTAAGAAGAGCTAAGAAGAAGAATGGGACTTCCTAGAAATAGCGCTCATGTCTGATAAATTGCTATACTGCTAGCAGATAACAGAAGCAAATACGAAAAAGATTTTGAGGTTTCAAAGTCCAATCTAACATTTGATGTACTTTTGATGTACACACCAGTGGTGTACACTTAAAATTCAGTGCTTTCCAACAGAAGTAAAAATGGTCCAATCATTTCAACTAATTTACCTTTACTGATTGTGAAGGAGCTGTATCTTATTACATTCTGAATAGACAAAATAGATATTAGAAAGATAATTTAGTAAGGATTCAGTATTGTTCTTTAACTCACAAATGTGTTATCACAGTTTAAGGCATTGCATAACATCTTCTGAACCACTGTAAGCGATAACGTGTACTGTTACCCACTTGAAAAGCAAAGAAAATCCTGCTGTCTTAAACTTCAGCAATGCTTTAGCTTGCATTTACAACGCACTTAATACATATTTCAGGAAATGCTGCTTGGGGTCAATTACTGAGGCTCAGCTGATCTATAACAACTCAGTCACTCTTGAGACCCCAATTAAGTGACTTGGAAATAACCAGCAATTGTACATACACCGCAGTTTCCATCTTCAGTCATCTCTAACTAGTGAAGTCCTACTTTTCGTCTGTGGATTGCTTGTAAACTGCTACTGGCAGTCCAACACTTTTCTCTGTGTGCGTGGGTTGAGGAGTTGTAGAAGTAACACCTAACATACCAGGCGCTCGTACTGAAGTGGAATCAGCTTCAGTCCTAAATTTCTTTGGCATATCCCTTACCTACATCTACCTGGGATCAAGATTATCAAGGAATCTTACACTTGCTAACCACCACTGTCAGCAGTCTGGTAGCTAAGGCTTTTCCTATAGCGCATTAGGTTGGTCCGCAGTCTCTCTCAGCTTTGTCTTTCCACTCTCTTCTCCATCTGCCTGAAACCTCCGCTGTCCTGAGGATTTAGACAACTCCTTGAAAAGCTCAAACATGCTGAATACAGACCTAGAAACAGGCTGCTTTAAATTCTCTTCTTTCCAAGAAGAGTTAGACTCATTTCAACCCTAAAGCATGGGCTGCCATCTGGAGGGTAATCCAGCCCCCAGATGAATATGGCCTTTATATAAACCATGCTTACATCCAGTGGAGCCTCCTCCTCTGTGGCGCTTCAGAGCTGCCTCCAGGCACAGCCTCGGCGGTGAAATATCTGCATGGCGGGGCGACTGCCCACGTGGATCCCCTCATCCATTAGGCTAATTCTGAACAAAGCATACTGAATTTAGGACACAAAACCTCGTGAATTACATTTCGTGCCTTGGGATATTATGACAGCTCAGAGGAGTTGGTCCACACCCACACTTGTTAACAGATTGCCACAAAGCAAAAAAGGAGGTAGGGGCAGGGATACTGCAGAATAGTAGGTGATAGATCGATCAGTGACACCATCTTCCCATAATAAGGACACTTGTAAAAGACAAGGAAAGTTCAGAGGAGGTGTTCAAGCTCTGAGAGGTACTGACTTCTCTTGGTAGGTGCAGACTTCTCTTTTGATCTACTTCAGGCTGGAACTCTACTTCTAATTACATAAAAAGCTTAAGCAAAATGGAATTGAGAAAAAAGATGCGTGCAGACACTCACTGAATGCCCGTGAGGGTGGGCATTTGGTAGTTTGGCACGCACGATGCGGGCCACAGCAGCTCACTATTCTTACAGAAAACTCTGGTTTCCAGTATAAAGAAAAAAAGGGAAGAATTTCAAAAGCAAAGTGATTTGCATTTCAAATTATTAATTTGGAACCCTTTTCATTGATGATTGCCTATAACATAAAGTCAGACAAAGTAAAAATAAGATAACCCACAATCCTAAGATTAGTCGTACGATACCTTTTCAGTGTATTGTACAGATAAAGTAGAGTCAAAAACCTCACTTGTTCAGGCTGTATTAAAGTCAGCATATTTTTTCCATAACAAAGGAATATTTCAAAGGCAGGAACAATCTTGAGATTATTTTTTTCAAGCCACTAAGAGGAGCAAGTAAAAAAAGTCTGAAAAATAAATCTTCTGACATGACAATATTAAAAGACTGAAAATTTACCAATGAAAATATCATCTGCTAAAATTAAAATTGTCTTTGAAGTTTGATGAGCTGTGTAAGTATGACTAAAATCAACCCTTAAAAAATATTTGTTATGTTGTTCTCAGTATCACTAATTTATCATGTATACTTCTGCTGAAAAACAAGAACCATCAACCAGTATGCTTTTTACTCATATAAATGAGTACAAAGAAGATAAAGCAAGAACAACTGATAAAGAAAATTAACTGAATGTCTAATTAAAGAGTTGATATGACTAATAGACTTTTTTCTTTTATCACAGTAAAATGTGTTCCTTGCTCTCACGTTTCTGTAACTGGATACCAGATAGCCAATTAAGTAACAGTGTGATTCATGTACAGCTTAAAATAATGTCAAAATAATGATGGAATTACCTCTTGTGTTTGGTCATGGTAAATCATTAATGCATCTCTGTTTATGGAGTTACATTTCAATGAATTTAACAGTCAAAAATACAAACATGTTAGAAGACCTGGGCTATAAATTTCTATAATATACCATAGCAATGACATTTCCAGTTATAAAATTCATGGTGTTAAATGGTTCAACATAAAATGTTTCTGAAAGCTCTATTTCAAATATTTTTGAAAACCTAGCATTCACTTGTTACGTATAGGCATCATGAAGGAAGATATTCAGAAACTCCAACTTCAGGTATGTTATCCCAGATGTTTAAACAAAGAGTCTAAAATCCTATTCAGGGAATGGAGTGAGTTGTCAGTGTGCCAAAGTCCAGACAAAAGCCACCTTGATGGGAAGACACTGGTAGCTGCAGAGCAGTTCCACTCTGATGTGATATGATTTACGCCATACAGGTGCTTCTTGATCTATATCGACCCTATGGGGAACCTACTGTGACCAGCTATTGAGTGATGTTTCATAATCAGCTTGAGCCAAAGCACCTTTACGTTGTCTTCTCCCCACTTTTCTCCTGGCTATGCACTCCCACTCTCACCACGTCTTGGCACTAGGGTTTGTTGCACCTCTGTCACCGTCAGCATAGTGAGCCATCTAGCAAAAATTGCTTTTCTTTCTTTTGGGATTACTTTTCAGCCATCTCACAAACCCTGTGAGCGTGAGTGCTGATGTTGGCTGAAAGAAGAGGAGAGTGATGGAGGCAGATGTCAGAGCAGCACAGATTTACACCGCATTAAAGCAATTGTGAAACACCACACCACTAATGGCTAACCTAGCTGCCAGGTAAAATTACGTGCCCTCAAGAGGCTCCACTGACCAATTCAAGAACCTATTCAAGTCAGAGGTCTCAAGCTGGACAAAGTGAATACTCTTCATAACATCTAAATAGCAGGAAAACAAAGGTATTGACAGCAATGGAAGTTAGGCATCTAAATATTTTTTGTGCATCTGACTCTACATGGATTTTTATGTTTTTGGTAACTTCCTCTTTCATGGTGACTGTGTCAGAAGCATTTTAAACAGAAAGAAAACCAAACCAAAACAACAAAAAAAGGAGTTTGCATGTCCAGAGATTCCAGGAAACGGTTAGTAGCAAAATTTGCCTCCTCCCCAGACTTCTCTCTTCTGTAAAAGTAGAAGTTTGTAAAGTGCCTTCTCTCTTGAACTGCTAGTGTGCTGGCTCAGCCTGCCCTGGAAGCCAAACTCCATTTTCTGCCTACCCTGTTCTCCTTACCTCAAGGAAAGACTGATACAAGGAACTGCCAAAATAAAATAACTCTGAAAAAGGATGCAATATTCATAAAACTAAAACAACAGTCTGGGAATTGTCACAGGTACCGATGCTCTTAGAAAAGTCTTTCAAGTGTACTGGGTTATTCTTTGTATGTGTCCATCCAGTAAGTACTATAATAGCATTTTAATCCTTATTTTAGTTTTTGACTTAAACTAGGTTGAACTGTTATTGTTGGCAATGCATTTACATATGTGTCTACTATAGTAATTCAATTATTCTGAATACTCTGGTCAAACTAAAGATCGTTCATTCCTCAAGAGTAATTCCAAATAATTTCAGCCTTGGACTTTGCCCTTCTAAATGTAACTTTTTTTTTTTTTTTTGGGGGGGGGGCATTGTGAGATATGCATTTCAGTTGTTTCTGCAGTGAATATGAGTAGTCACTTGATATATTTTATTTCTTGCTAAGTATGACATTTTTCTAATATTTCCTTTCCTACAAATATTTACAGTTATTATAAACTAGTTATTGGAATGAGTCAAGTATATTTGTAATATAGTACGTATTTATTTAAAGGATACTTTAAGCAGTTGAAATGACTGATACACTGTAAGGTGACATATACTGCAGAGTTCAAGACAGGCCTCACAGATAAGTAGACCCTGAGGCGTAAATTTGAATTCTGGTTTTACTGAACTGGATGCCTTCTCTCTCTTTTAACTTCCCAGCTCCATGGTTCTCAAAAGTTACCTTTGACTTCAGTGAAACAAGTGTTTAACCCCAGTTTCTTTGTATTTGGACTTCTTTTGTGTATACTTTCAGTTTGGCATGAAAACTAAGCGCTGAATAAATCTCTTGTTTCAGGTGATAACTTACGTTCTTGTATGGAAACAAGGAAAAGTAACTAAGTAGTCCATTGTCAGAATTTTACCTTAGGCAAAAGTATAAGAAATTAGAAGAGATTGTGGAAAATACTGATGTATTATCTTTTGCTTATAGCTGTCTAGTGCATTCTGAGAAGGATCTAGGGCACAAATTATGATTGGCTTGTGTGTTAACACATTGCTGGTAATTTGTTGTCAAACACGAAATTTGAACTAATAACCATATGTATCCTCAAGCCTAACCTAAAGCAAAGGAGTACACTGACATATATCTCTTAATTATGCATTCATTGCTACCAAAATGTTATATGAAGGTTTACATGTCTTAAATAAACTATTGTTGGAATTACTTTTTTTTTAATCAATTATGCTATGTAGCATCAAACTGAATTTCCATGAGTCTTTTTTTTTTTAATTTGTGAGTTCCTCAGATATTAAATATAATATAAAATTAAATAGCTAGTGAATTGGCCATTTATAACAAATGTGTGTTGAGTACATCTAGGGATACTATATCCTGTGTATTTGTCTATAATGTGCTATGTAAACAGACAAGAATAGCACCTAGATATGAACAATCTGAACTTTAAGTGTCACACCTCTGTTAACAAATGTAAAAAAAGATGCTGTTCAACTGAGTGTTTCAAAATATTCATGCTACTATGATGTTCTAAACTGTAAGAAATTATCACAAGTATTTAAGCCCCTCAGCCCCTCAGTGCTCCTCCAAATGACTTTCCGTTTTGTATTGACATGACGTACTGTCAAATCCCGGTAAATATTGTCATTATGCATGCAGATTTAGATGGATTTTTCAGAATGAAACCTTAATATAATGTACAAATCCACAGTACATCTAAGACAAAAACAATGTTCAGTGCAGCTTCTTGTAAAACCACTCCTAATTTGGACTGCAGAAGCATATGTTGACTTCACCAATAATGCTTGAAAGCATTTACTCTAGAACTGGAAAGAAGATTAATTCCTGGGAGAAAATACAACTGTACTAGTGTTTGTTGTTCCATGGATAGCCCAAAGACATCCTTAATGAGGTCAGCTCTACATGTGTAGACCATTGCTGCTCACAAGAGAACTATATCTCTAAAGCAGAATGTTCTGAAGGAGTTCATTAGTTTAAAATTGTTATCAATCATTACTTTAAAGTAGTTATCAATGATAAGTACTTAGGATGCTATTAAATTTTGATTTTGATATTCACTACATTTTAATGCTTTTACATAGTGCCATTAAGCGCTGTTTTATTTTTTTGGTATGCAAGGAAACAGTTGTGTATCTTTCAATGTTAGATACAATGAAGCGCCTACATATAATTTAGACACACAAAGTGCAGCTTGAAGCCAAAACTCTGGCAAAAATGACTGCAGAACAATGTGACTCCTGATGTTTCAAATTTACACAATTACAGTCTTTTTAGGACTATAATTTCACTGGGTGGAAATCATGTACAGTATGCACCTGTTTCTAAATTGCATTTCTTGGTATATAGTATTCTGTATTTATTATGATCTTGGTTTCAATAAGTTATATCCTGCTGTCTCCCACAGAGAATTCTTATAAAAGTTTTGCTGTATCTGACTATATTTTATTCTGCTAGTAAGAGATATATGATTTTTGGTTATTTAAGAAAGTTTTTTCCAGTCATCCAAGCCTTTGGGTGATTATCCAACTGATATGGAAAATCTTTTGAGGTTCCACAGTCTTCTCTCATATTATAAAAACAAACCTTTTTAATAGGAAATGTGAAAAATTGCACAAACAATCTGAAATAGAAAATTCTCATATATCTAATCTGTACATAAAGAATGAAATGTACATAGTTGCAGAAAGACTGAACAGACATTTTATTGCATTAAATCTTATTTAGATCCTTATCACAGAAAGTATCTCAGATAAGTATATAGTACTTGCTAGAGCAGACATTTCTCAATGGATTAGAATCTAACATTAATAAAGAAGTTTGATTCTTCCATCGTTAATTCAGATAAATATTTCCTAGACAAAACATTAATAAAGTGAGATAAAATTTCTACAAATGCATTGTCAAGTTTTACCTATACGTGTATATACATATAGGGAGAGATTAGGTATACATGTATATGTATTTATTCTCAGATGCACACACAGATGGAGAAAGAGAGAAAAATAAACATTTAAAATACAAAGATATGCTATTTCTGATTATCTTAATTATGATCTCTTAGGGTTTAATTAAATTATGAAAAAGGGGGGAAGGAAAATCAGTTGACATGTTGTCACTGAGCTGTAACTTCAAACTCTTCATTTAGTGCATTTGAATGTTTCCGACTCACTTATTGTCTGGTTTTTAGTAAACTATGTTTGGCCCTTCATGGACAGCCTCAGCTACAGAATAGTTGGATTAATGCAATCTGAAGGTTGAAAGTCCAAAGAAGGGACTATAGGGTACCTAGGAAACATTTTTCTTTTTTTAATAATTAGATCTTAGTGACTAAAATCTCCTTTACTGTCATGTGGTTTTCTTTTTCAATAGATTTTTTCTTTTTTCCCCCTTGAGTCAAGACCTTTGGAAGTCCTCAGTCCATTTTCACTTTAGGAACATAATTCTATCCTGTGTTTCTCCATTTGGAATTGGAAAGCTCAGCTGAAAATGCCCAGACAAAAATTGAAAATTCTTTTCTTTCTTTCCTGTAGAACGTGTAAAACAGCATGTGTGAGATTTTGGTCAGCTTGTGTCTGGTTAGATTAAAAAGCTACATTTCAAACATTTGAGTTTTCATGAACCAGTCTGCAGTTAAATCATTAAGTATGCAAGTGAGTCTTTAAGCAAAGCTTTTTCCATTGGAAGTCCTACTATTTGACTAGGTCAGTATACTAAACAACTTTGGCCCACAAATTATGACATGATATTAAAACAAAACATTTTAGAATGGTGAGGTTAGGAATTTCTCAGTGAAAACTTCCCTTTAAAATATTAGTTTGTTGAAAACTAACTTTTTACAATAAATAGTTCAAACAGAAAAAAGAATGTTTTAAATTTTATTTTATTTTATTTTATTACCTTTTCAAAACACCCCTAGTTGTTTTTTGAAAGGAAAACCCCAGCTCTCAGGTAAACAAAAAAATATATGATATGTGTGAAGTAAATTTTGAATTTACAGTTTTGATAATTCCCATGTGAAACTGTTGCCCATATTATCTTAACCTAAACACAGAATATACCAAAGAACCAAAGTGTCCAACTGAATGACATGACTGAAAAAAAGACCAATTTGGTTTAAAGAATGTTGGTGTAATCAAACAGATAAACTTAAAAATCCCTATATCGTAATAAAAAAAATTATATTCCTGTTACGGAGTGAATATAGCATTTAGATGAAACATGTAGAGATAAAAATTAATAATTTTAGATATTCTTTCATTTTAATTTTCATCCTGAAATGAGGTAGAGATTGCTAGTTATTTCATGTCACTTTAGTTAATTTATTTATACAGCTACCGATTAAGCTAGCTAAGGAGGGTTTTTATCATTAACAAGGCCAATTTGTGAGGAAGATTTTTTTGACAACACAGTGCTATGAATGAAGTAACATTCTTCTCTCCCTGATGATTTACCTCTGGAACTTCTTTGTATTCTTACTTTAGAAGTAATACATTAAAAGCGGTTTTAGTGACATTTTTTCTTGAATACGTGTGAGGAAGGGGGAGAAGGAAGCAAGCCCCAATTCACTAGGTAATAGTCAATTTAATTTTATTGAAATAATGCGCTAAAAACAAATAGGAAAAAAACATTCACTGCATACTTGGTCACGAGTAATTTTTTAGTGTTGGATGAAATTCCGGAAAAGTCATTTCATTCAAATGACAGAGGAAGCGTTTAAGTGCCTGTCCAAACTTATCTTTTAGGTCCATTCATATAGCGCTGGAAATCCTTTATTTCTTTTTCTTTTTTCTCTAACATCAAGCCTAGCTAAAAATAATTCAACAATTGCTTTATTTTTCTAGGTGAATTTTGGCATTTCAAATTACAGCCTTGTGCAGAACCAGGCAACACATTGAAAAATGGGGAGGACACAGGCTGACTAGCTTGTGCGGTGTTTAAAATAATTATTGAGGGTTTGTTTGTTTGGTTTTTTTTTAATTCAGATCCATTACTGTATGTTGTGGAGACACACCTGTCTTCTTTAGTAACATGAAGATGGACCAACTGGGTACAAAAATGAAATTTTCTTGAGTCAGACTAAAAATATTCTTCCTGTTTCCTTCAGGAGGACAGATATTTGACAGTGTTGGTGGGAAAAACAATGTTACAGGTGAAACTGAAAAGACTCAGAATTTACCAGTATGGAAAAACAGAACATAATTTTTGTATAAATATACATATCATGGATATGATATATTTATATCATAAATATGTAACTTCTACATTAATTTAGAATTAAAAATAAAGTTGTCTGAAGTTTTAGGATTCTTCATATGTAAGAAACAATATTAATTCCTTTTTGAACTGGTCTGATCGGAAAGGTTTGTATTTTTATTGTTATTACAAGGGTTTTTTATGTTAGCAGGGATTTGTTCACTTGATTTTTTTTGCATGTTCAGGGTAAGAGGCAGAATATTGTGGGATGCAGTTCCTTGGGTCATTATGTTGTTCTTCTTTACCTGTGCCTTGTTTCCCCTTGCCTCCAACTCCTTTCCTGCTTTTCTCCCTTCCCTGGCATATGCTGCTGCCAGCCCACAGAGTGTCTCAGAGCTGATTGGGAAACACTCCTCATCTCCTTATAGCTCCAAGCTTCTTGCAGCCTGCATACTTCTGAAGACTGTATTTGACGTAATATTTTATCTGGAGTCATTGTTTCCAGAGAAGCAGTTTATATTGAGATCACCACAGCTACCTGAGGATCCTTTAAACAGCGGTATTTTTACCCTTACAACAGGATTAAGTTATTGATTACAAAATTGGAAGTGAAGTTACAAACACAAAGCATTAAATGCAGAACAGGATAAGGTGGGAACTAATCTTTCTTTCCTCATCTAGGATTTCCCTGCTTCATGTCTTGGCTGTCTCATGCTGTCTTTTAAGAAAAGCCTTTGAGAAATGAATTTCTCCTTCAAGTTCTGTCCTCTGCTTCTATATTGTACTTTTCTGGTTACTATTCAGCGTGATAAAATGATATTTCAGATGAGCTCTCAAGACTCCTGTGACTCTCTAAGGTCACTCATTGCAGTGCAGCCATGCTTAACACTATCCCAAATATCAGGTGAACAGCAGGACACCTTTCCCACGACTGACTGTGGATACCTTGAGCGTGAAGGGAGCCTGTAGGTTCGTAGGACTGAGGAGTGCAGATTCTCCAGCTCTGGTTTCTTTCCTTTTGTCTTAGCTAGTCAAACTGCAGTTACTAACATGCCATAATGCCCTATCAGTCACCCCTTAGAGAAAATCCTTCCTTAATGTGCAGTCACCTTTTCGTCTGATGCAGTTTTATGGAAACCTTGCAACACAATAATACAACAGGTATTTTGTCCCATGAAATTAATTTTAATTGTTGATGTATGGAAGACACCAATATACCTCAGCAAGAAATGCTAGATGTCTCTGTCACTCAGCAGTGCTGGAGCCAAATGAATGAGAGATGTCTGGAGTCTTCCCACCTTGATTTAGACACTGCATGGAGACACCCTGTTTAAGAACTGAACTCAGGTAGCTCCTTCAGCAGCAAACACGCTGGGATTACTGAGGGTTTCTTCAAGAGTGTGCCCAGCACCACTCCCCAGAGGCCTGCCAGCAGGGGAAGATTTTGAGGTGAACCATCACTACTGACGTTTCAGCACAGCGTGTGCACCTGCAGAAGCACACACATCCCTGTAAATCACGTATGCACCCCCCAGCGCGTGCCCTGACACTTGGACCTGCTTCATTTCCAAGTCAAGGTGGAGGACTGCGAGGTGAGAAGCACAGAAATGTAGGGGGAGAGTGGGGATTGCCCCAGCTCCCCACTGCACTGACTGGTGACCTGCTAAATTAATCCCAGACTGTCTCAAGCTCCTAGTTCCTTGCTCTCCCTTTTCTGTGCCAGCCATTCCACTTATCCCCCTTCCACCAACGTGTTTATTTTCCAAATAGGGACAAACACACCATCCTAAACACATTCTGGAGGACTAGCATGTTTTTTGGCAGTCTCTAGACCAGTCTGCAACATGTGATCACCCCAAGCCTCAGGTGGATAGGAGGCTGCTGGCTTAGGTAACTATCTAAAGTTTGGCTAAGTGAATCTCAGCATTATTCCAAAGTTAGAATATTTTGCATTTTTTGCAGGGTATGAACCGGCCCCCTGAAATGAACTCTAGCTTTCCTCGGTGAAAGTGAAACATAGACCTTTCAAACGTTATCCAGCAGAACCAAGACATTAAATCTAAGAGTGGAACAACATAATTTCCATGTCAGGGAACTATCACTTTTTTGCACTTGCTCCAGTTATCACAGGCTTTTTCACAGGCTTTTAAACAACAAATTAATATATTCTTGTAGCTTCTTGATGTAATGCTAAGTATTATAGCTTCACATTCTTTTACGGTCAGACTTTCCCATCTGTATCTGAAAGTGACATTTTCAACTTCACTTTCACATTCATCAATAGCTATTCAGTTTTCTGAAAAGTATCTTTTCCAAACCCAGCACTTCTCAAATTGTTTAATCTCTTTCTTAGAACTATGAGAAATAAAAGATATGATTGATTCTAAAAATCATAGATAAAAAGCCTTGAGCTAGCCATTAATAGTTATACTCTTATTGAAATAGTCTTACCCGTATAGTGTATTTAGTAAGACAACAGCAAACCCCAAAAAAGTTCTGCCTTTTGTGTTTTTCATCAAAAATACTTCAGTAAGCAACATTAGTTAGGAAAAAAAAAAGTGTGGAGTCACTTTGCTTTGGGTTCCCTAGGCTTATGTTCAAATAAAAACGTAAAATCATCTAGGATTGTCATATAACAAAAGTTTTCTGAGGTGGTATATCAGAAACAATGCTTCAAAACAACAACAGAAATTAGCTCCAGAAGGAAATACGTTACATCTCCCCTTTTATATATAATAGTTTCTGAAAACATGTATATTAGCATCTTAGAATATTACCTCAATAGCATGAATCATTTTAGGTGATATTTTATGAATATCAAAAAACAAAAAAAAAAGATGTACTATTCTCTGGCCACTATTAGCCATAGGCTGGTAAGCACCTTAAAATGTTCTGCCAATGACTGTCAGATTCAATTTGCGAGCCTTCTGCTTTTTCTAGTGCTGTGCTGTAGAATGTACTAAGTTTTGCTTGCTTTCTTTCTTTTTTTTTTCTTCCCTATGAGATTTAAACAACCACCAGATTTGTTTCTATTTGTTTCTGTAGCTAACATGCTAGAAGATCTATCAATAGGTTACTGTTCTGACACCAAAGCCTAATTCCAGTGTAACCTACTGAGGGCTGTTTGTTTCTTACAAGTTGCCATCTGTGTCAATCCACAAAGGATTGTTATATCCTGCAAGCTGTAGTAACCCATCACTTAGTTTTGGAGCCTTAATTACCTGTACAGCAGTAGGAGACCAAAGTGACAAATCAGAGCCACCATCAACTAGGCTAGAAAAAGTGAAACAAAATGGTTTCTTCACGCATCAGTTCCTCTCCACTCATCTTTACATATATATTTGTACATTCAGAATAATCAGATATTATTATGTTAGTGTTTTACTGTTTCATGGATAGTTTTAGCCATTTATAATTGCAGAACATCATTGCAATTTGTAAGTAATCACCAAAGCAAAGAAATCGCAAGTAGAATTTAAACCACAAAATCTCACTGAATCCCAGGGTAAATATATACATATAAATATACAGAAAAGGGGAAGTTGAGAAAGAAAAGCTCAGGTACACTTATAACTATAGATTTTCAGCAAAGGTAAAACCTAGTATCAGTAATATTCAAGAGCTTAGTATTCAATGTTAATTACTACCATTTTTTCATGAACAACAATCTTCTAGATCATATATGATATATCTCTGCATGGAAACAAAATATGTTTAATGCCTTTTCAATGAAATTATTAATGCCAGTGTGCATCACATTACCATCATATATTAACACATCAAATACCTTCATACAATTTGAATAGAAATTATGCGTTTGCTACTTACCTAACTGGGTCTCCTGAATTGTTAGCTTACTCTCCAAGGGGTGTAAAAGCTTTGGTGGTTTATCTGTTAGTGGTGCTAGAAAAGAAAGAAATTCACATATATAGTTTTCTGATAACTATTGAGTAGAATAAGACTTGATTTTATACCGATTGTTTCAGGAATGCTTCAGTTTTCCTTTTGTTTAAATAGTGTTCATGCTTTCAGTAGCTGTAAATGTTTTTGCTTCCAGAGTAAATATAGCACAAAAATTTAGAATCTTTTTCATGCTAAGGTTTTGAAGTCATTTGTGTTAAAAAAAGCCATCTCTTTAAACCCCCACAAAAACCATGCATTGACATATTACAATTTTGTGTATTCATAAATATTATCCAGCATTTCATAGTTTCTTAAAACATTTAATTACCTTTCTATCAAATATAGTGATTAATAGAGAAATAATATAAACTACGCTACTGTAAAAAAAATTTGAATATTTGATGAAAATTTTATTTAAAAAGATATTACCATCACCGAAACTTTTGAAAGTGGAGCACTAGAAAAAGGCTCAGTTTTCAAATCCAAGGGATGGATACAGTGAAATAATGTCAAGATTCCTCATAAGATTACTTCCCTCCTCTCTTTTGATCTACCATGAAATAATATTAGTAGACTTATGCAAATTGGGGAATAAGAAGAGTTTTGTAGTGGTCAAAAACCTTCTGAAGGTTGTTGAAGCATGTTCAAACCATGCAGCTAAATAGCGCAGTTATTCTACTAGATCCATCATCTGTATGCTTAATTCATAGAAGTGACATTGATTATTACTACTTCTGTTGTTGTTAGTAAGTGTACTCTTTACTGATCTCTGACAGATGAGTGCATGTTATATGAAAAAAGGACTTTTTTTTTTTCTTTAAAATTGATAGTAAGTGTTCATAGGAAAGCTCCAACTTTCGTAGTCATCTGGAACATTTTCATATTTTGCTTTTCAACATTAATTCATACTTCAGTCTTTAACACAGATTATGGGCTGTCAGAGATTTAAAGTACATCTGACATTTTGATATAACTCTATAATATTTGTTCCCTCCAACTTGTCAAAATCACTGTTCCCTTTCTTACTGACACACACACATCCACACGTGTATGGGTTTAATCTACTAAACACACTCATCTCCTGTCAGTTGAATTGCAGGAGAGGTTCAGTTGCATTATCTTTACTGTGTTTCCTCTGCTCTTTGATTAAATTATCAATGTCCTTTAAAATCTACAGTATTAATTTCAACTTTGTAGCAATTACAGAATGGATCTACTATCAACTCATATGTTTCTGCTTTACAGAGGTTTTCCTTTTTCTGACCAGAACATAAACCCACCCAACTGGTCTCTAGGATGTTGACCCATCAGATCTAGGACTGAATGAACATATCTCTTCAAGGATGGGAAAAGAACTGGAGTTGGTCCACAGACCCCCTTTCAGTTCATTCTTCCAGTAACAGCTTCTACTCTCTACAGGAAATCATTCTGCACTACACAGTTTGGAGAGAGCCACAGCTGTGAAAGACTTTTCGGCAACATCTCTGGGCTGCTACATTTCTTTACACTGATTTGAATGCTTTTTAGCTCTCTTTGTCTCTTTTTTTTTTTTTTTTTTAAATTTTTCTTTTTCTCGGGGGCTGAAGTGGGTGGAAGGGAAAAGGATTCAAAATATATTTTTTCTTAAACTGCAAAATTAGTCATTCCCATTTCTTAACTTCTGTGTCATTCCCATTTCTTAAGTTCTCTGTAAAGGCTCATAATTTATCAGCACATTACCATTTTTTAAACACCATCCACTATGAATTTAAATTTAGTTTTGCAGTTCTGTCATTCTCAACTCAATTACCATTCATCAGATAATGTCTTCTGAGTCACTGTTGTTCTAAATCTGTTTTGAAACTCTTCAAGCAAACAAAGTTCTCTGATTGTACGTAAAGATATAGTAACTGGTGGATTTAATCCAAATGCAACAAATAAGTTGATTAGAAAATAGTACTTTCCTCAGTTTAAACAAAGATCGACATTACTTTTGTGGCCCTGTACTTCAGGTCTTCTAAGTGGCTTCCTACTTTTAAATGAATAGGCACAGGATGTTAATATGTGCAGATAAATCATCCTTCAACAACAGTATGAAGTTATTATAAAATTTGTGTCCAATTTAATTTTCCCATACTTGTGAGATTCAATAGATAATTTAACAGAGAAAACATTACTGAAAATAATAAATTACACAGATAACTGATGTATCAGAATCACAGGAGCATGTAGGCTGGAAAGACCCCCTGGAGGCCAAGTGGTCCAATCTCCTGTTCAAAGCAGGTCCAATACAGCATGTTGTCAGGACCTGATCCAATCATGTTTTGAACATCTCTGTGGATGGAGATTTCACCACTTCAGGTGTTCCAGCCCCCAAAGACCTTGTAGCCCTGCACTAGACTCAATCCAGTACTTCCATGTCTTTTTGTACACCAGGGAGCCCAAAATTTGACACAGCATTCCAGATGTGCCCTCACAGATGCTAAATAGATGCGAAGGATCACCCTCCTGGACCTGCTAGCTAAATTCTTGCCAAGAGCTCTGCAGTTGGCCTTTGCCAGTTCATGCTCAACTTACTGTCCACCTGGGCTGCCAGGACCTTTCCTGCAAAGCTTCTTTCTACTCAGTCAGTCCCTGGTTCTGCACTGCTGCACAGGGTTATTCCACTCCTAGAGCAAGAGGTTGCATTTGCCCTGGTTGGACTCCACGACTTTCTCCAACTTGCCAAGGTCTCCCTAAACACTAGTCCTGCCCTCCACTTTGTCACCCATTCCTCCCATTTTGCTGAGAGTGCACTCTGTCCCGTCACCCAGGAGTACATAAAAACTCTAATCAACATTAAAACAAAGATACTCCAGAGGTTAACTGTGTTGTAAACTTATTTTAAAACGATAGTTACCAATATTTGTGGCCAGGAAGAATTAACGTTTAATAAGACAGTGCAACCCTAAGCTCTCTAAACTGGGGCAAATATGAGTATTTCAGTGTAGCATTCCCTATTGATGCCTACCAACGTAACAGTGTTGTGAGTATGTCTATACTACAGGCAATCACCTCCCAGGGCCAACTCCTTCACCCATTTGGAAAAGCAAAAGCATCCCTGGCTATTCTGCATTCCAGAGTTTTAGGCTGTAGAGAAATACTGTGAATGGGAGTAATATAGACAAGCAAAATAATTTGAATAACATGGTACACTTAAAATACCAGATTTTCAAAGGTGATTTGAAATATGCCCTCAGTTAATCAACACCTTTAGTGTCTGTTATTTGATCTGTTTATTAGCCTGCAAATGTATGTATGTTTTCCTGGCAATTAATCCATGTGGACTGAGACAGAGGTGGGAATTTCTCCAGCTCCCTTTCGAGTTTATGCTCTTCAGAGATAACAACATTAATGGACAGCACAGAGTTTCTGTGATTCTTATTTAGTTTAGAAACTCCAAGGCAGGCCTATGCATCTCCTGTAAACTGTTTCATATCCTTTGAACCATGGGGTGTGACTTCTTGACTGGTTCAACCAATGCAACAGGCTATTAAAAATTAATACAATTTTCTGATGGATATATTGAGGCACGGTTATCTACTAAATTGAACAGCAAAACCAGAATTAAATCCTTTCTTCCTAAACTTCTACTAAATAGTAAATAATCAAACAAAAGTTACAAAACTCACATCTACAGCTGGTCTCCTAAACAAGTTAAATACCTTTCTTCTTTTTTATGAATAGATGTAGGAAGGCAATAATTTTCATGTCCTACAAAAATATCCATGATTTAAAAGCACTTCCTGTTCTGTACTATATGCAAAGAACCAGAATTCCTGTGAACGTGTTTAACAAAATAAAGAGAGGTTCTTCTTCCCATCAGGTAGTAGTTATCAACATAGTTGTCATACTGGAGGAACAGTGTGTTCAGATTCCTATTCTTGCATGAGGGAATTCTCAAGTCTCTTGGCAAGAATCTGAGTTCCTGGATATTATTATCTACTGATGCATGGGTGCACTTCACCCTCCCTCTCTCCCCCCTCCCCCTCTCCTTTTTCTTTCTCTTTCTCTCTTTCCCTATCACTGCCTTTTTCTTTTTTTTCCCCCCACTTAATTGTCAAGAAACTTTTCCAAGACAAAGCTAACCAAACCTGGTATATTCCTTTTAAAAAAATTGGGGGGGTTCAGATCAGATTCTTTCAAAGAAAAGCTGTTGGATCATAAATCAAGTTTACAGCCCATCTTATGTTTGATTTCTGAACTGTCACTGATGAATGATTTGAAAACCAATATGTGTCAAACTTGTTTTTTATTACAAATAAACTAAAGTAAAAAAAAAAAATCGTAAGTGAAGTAAGCGATTCTGAAGCTGTATTATCAACTAATATTTAACTTCAGAGATACCATTCAGCTGCAGACATATTGATCTTGCTCAAAGAGAAAGTGACTAAATTCACATTCCATGTCTATCAGATTGGATGTACTTTTAAAACACATTGAACAATTTGTCTTGCGGTGATGAAACTGAGAGCCACCACAATCAGTCACCCAGCTGGAAACTAGCCAGAAGATAATATTTTTACATCAGCCACCTACTTCCATACTCCTCTTTCTAAGCTGCCGCTATAGCTTTAGATGTTTATGGTCACGATACACACATTTGCTCTATACAAAATTCTGTTATTTGAAGAGACAAGCCACCTGTTAGAATTTAGTACAGCTAATGAAAAAAAGCTTAATCCAAACTGTACATCAAAATATCACTAATTTGGACATAAAAATTGGAACTGCCTCAAAACCCACAAGCTTTATAATAGAAAAATAATAATTCCAAAGATCTATGTTTATGTCTGTTTTACAAAGTGCTTTCAGATTCTTCCTTACAAATTGTAATCATTACAAATAGTTTTAGTTTCTTAGAGGTAGACAGGGCTGTGTGGAATTGTCTGTAACTCAGAAAGGTAATTTATTGGCTGGACACCTCCTGCAAGGACAAAAATTCACAGGAATGGCTCCTTTACCTGGCCAGTCTGCATTATCTATATTTTAGAACATTGCTTGTTCAACTTTTTATTGAAGTAAAGGTTCCTTTCTGAGGATGAAAACCCTTCTGATCTTTCTGAGATTTGAGATAATACAATGAAATTAAACCTCTTGTGTTTATGAATTTAGACCATTTTTAGAAAAAATGACCATCATCTCCCTGGAAGATACTGCAACTACAGCACAGGATTAAATATGGGAAAGAGTTCATTACTGTGATAAGGCAAAATATTCCTACACTTGGAAGTCACAGGATACCAGAGACATGGAGTTCTTTTCTTTAAGTCACAGAATCACAGAATCACAGCCACACCATTTCTTTGAATTCACCCCACAGTTTGGAAAGATCCCCCATCTCTTAGCTTGCCTCTAGAAACTAAGAGAATTCCTCATTACAATTTAGTTTCCCACTGATTCTCTGAGCCTGAGTTTCTTTTTGTCCTTTCTTATTCTGCTTTTTTTGGCACAGGTAAATGACCTCGGGGACAAGGCACCGCTGTCAGACAATGGTTATTAGGTCTGATTGACTATAAAGCTGAAACTTCAGGCACTGCTGCCTGCTTCTCGTGCCCTCAGAGTTGGCCAGTGCCCGGCTATGAAGTACGTGTGGTGTGCTTACCCCTGTAACTACTACATCTCGACATTTAACCAAGCATTGTCAAGCATGATAATCTCGTACCAATGGCGGCGGAGAGGTTTTGAAATGAGATTAAAACAATAGATTTTATTTTTTGGTATGTTAAAATGTCTACTTCATGAGAGGGCTCTTGAAATAAAGCACTGTCATTGGAAAGCCATAATTTATGAAAAGCTGCCGTAGATGACAATATTTAGCAATCACAGGTAAATATAAGAATAGGAAGAAAAACTATAGCATTTCAGTTGATAACTGCAGTACCTTAGAAAACACTGGTGTATGATTTGGGGTTTGATTTCTTTTTTTTTTTTCAGTAGTGATGTCTGCAAAAGAAATAATGCAGTAGCAGTAGTCTATAGTAGGTTGCAATAAAATTAATTATGTGCAGCCTGAACCTGCAGTCTTGAAACATTAATATACACAGTCACTGTCCAGATGAATATTTATACTGAGATTTCTGAGGTTCCTCTGAGTAATCATGAGCACAGCAAAACTTAAGTAATGTAATGCAAGGATGTTGATGTTTTTCTTTATTTCTTCTAACATAGGTATAGCCCTACATATTCGGATATATCACTAGAGAAATCATTGCCTTTTAAAAAATAAATCTGTGGCAAGGTCTTTCATAAAAGGAATTTCTTTATACCTGCTTGAGACTTCTAACAACCTTAAATCTCATTTCTCAGTTACAATCAGATTATTTTTCATCCACAAGGGCATCATTCAAAATCACGTATGCCATGAATTGCACAGCAACCCGGTAAGAGTATTCTGCCTCACTGTGTGAACAAGCCTGGTCATAGCCTGAATGAAGCAGTTCAAACTGGGGATAGACATATATAAGGATACTAAAGATACATGTGTGAAGCCACAGGCATGTGACTGTAAATGAGCTGCTTAATGTGGCTTAGTTATCACTATGACTGAGTGAAGATCAGCTTTTATCTTCTGAAATGTTCCCATAAATCTTGCATTGAGAGACAAAAATTCTGCCTCTTCTTTCAGTTTATACCTTTCTCATTGTCTTCTTACCACATATTAAAAATACCCCCAGCCCTATTGCTCTGGGCATACAAGTGAAAACGATCTTTACTTCTCATACCTAATCTTTTCTTCTGATGTTTTTCCCAAACTGAAGTTATAATCCTCAAGTTTTTTACATAAGAAAATTTTTCTAAAAGAACTATGTAATGCAGTAAATAGAATATTAGCACTTCCCAGGAGAAAGTGCAGAAGCGGATAAAATGGTAACTAATAGAGGCTATTATTATGCAAAAGTTTCAGTGATGCATATTGACAAAAGAAGAGGCATTACTATAATGAAATCTTAGAAGGCAGGAATAATATTTCCAAGAAGCCTTTTAAAATGTTTTAAGCTTGTGAGTCCCCTGTGATTAACAACAGGTTGTATACTGGAGGAGAAGAGCTGATGCAGCTGGATGTTGGGATTTTCATTATTTGCTCATGTCTAATTGAATTTGATGTGACATTTGTGCTACACCTATGACTTCAGAGAAGACGTACATGTTGTTCTTTTTTTTCTGTTAATTTTTCTTGAACATACAGTGACAGTTTGCAGTGGTCTCCGAGGAAGAAGTACAAATATGCAAAATGCTCTCATCACAGATGCTAATGCGGTCTTGAAATACAAAAAACCCGAAGAGTATATGTAGTTAAAACTATTGAGTGAAATATCAGTCTAACATCTTGACAGTATCAGTCTCTTTGTGTGGCAGATTTAGAATTCATATTTTGATCTTACAAAGAGGAAAGGAAGGAATAAGGCAAGGCTTTGAGCCTAAAAGATTTTTTATTACAGGGACAGGATTCCCCCTCCCCCAGAAAAAAGAAGAGACCCAAAATACAAAAAGACAAATAAAAATATTAAAGGATCAAAAATATCCAAAATATTTTTTTTTCTCTTGCATAACCTTCCTCTGCATTACGCCATCGTTTCTGTGCAAAACTAACCCCTAAAGCAAGATAATGGAAATGAGATTTTCTAGGTAGGTCTGCGAAAAGGATGTCATGCTAAAGCCTGGTCTGTTTGCTCTGTTAAATTTGTCCTTTCACTTCCATCTGAGAGACATCAGATCATCCGAAAAACACAGAGAAAAGGTGAACAAGATGGTTGCTGCTGTTTTGCCATAAACAAGCATGTGATATATTATCTGTGCCTTTAATTAAAATAAATGCTGTTGTTTGTTAGCAAAAGAATGAAATCATGCATCCAGAGTCATTTCCACCAGGAGATTCTCTGATGTTTCAGCTTAATGGTGAATCTCACCAGCATTTCATTCAGCAGGAATTTTGTCTGTTTTGCCATGTACTGGCTCATAGGAGTCCTCTCAGCCAAACCAGCCATCTCTCCTCCTGCTAGAGTGCCTAAGTGGATGCTTTGCGTAACCATTTTTATACTTCTTGAGGAGGGCCCCCATACCTGTCTGTTGCTTGTCACACATAACAGGGCAGTCTTATAAAACATGTCATTTTGTGCAGTCTCAAAACTCTTCCTTCTGCCCTTGTGGTGACAACACCTAGCAGAGAAAGTAAGCTGAAGACAGAGAAGACCACTACAACTGGCATGTTTTAGTACTCACGCACTGTACTTCTGGTTAATTTCAGCTTATTCTGCAATTTTATCTACATGGAGCTTTCCCTAAAACATCCTTGCCTATACCGCTGTGTGAGAACAGGATTAAGCAAATCCAGTTCACCTCAGTTAAGCAGTGTATGCTGCAGTATCTGCTGTTGTTCTATTCCAAGACAAATAAGTTTTGGGAGGTTGTTTCCTAGCACTTTTTAAGTCCAGAAGCCCATGCTAATGATTTTCGCAGGGATCTACATGGACCATGACCCTTACTGTAACTACTTGTAGACATATATATTTGCAGTTAGAACCCATAAGAGTATTTTTTTTTTTGCTCCTATATCTACGTGTTAGGTTATGCCTTTGTTTAGAAGAGTCTTATGTGAAGTGATATGTTGTAAAAATCTTGTATAAGTCTTGTGAAACAAATAGAAACATATGCAGTATTCTTAACAACTGGGCTACCTGAATAGATTACATATTCATGAAGCAAAACAGAGTTATATAAAACATGAGGTTTAGGCAAACAAGTAAGAAAAGCCAGACTCACACATTTCACAGCAAGCAAGCATTCTGCAACACACACTATTAAAATTTGTCTGCATATCATTATAGATTCTCTTTTCACATCATTCTCTTTACTCTATTCACTTTCCTTTTTTCTGTAGGTTAAAATATAGAAAATGAAGGGGGGAGGATGGGACGGAGACATGGACACGGGGGGGGGAAGTATCATAGGGTTATATTCTCTGTGACTAGACCAAACACACATTTTCTTAACAATTACTCTATTATTCTTACTGGATACTGGATACTCCCAGAAAAATCTCATTTATATAGTCTGATTAATTAGGGATACCTACATTTTCTTGTTCAGCTTCACTTTCATGCTTGCCAATTGAATTTTAGTATTTCTTTTCTTCAATTTTTTCACAATCACAATTTATCATTAGTTTCCATTTTTGGTCTTTTATTTTGTATACTATCTCTCAGATTTAGATTTCAAACCGAACTAACTGGAGTGTATTTTCCCTCATTTAATGTAATTTATTGTAGGACACTGATTTTAGGAACTGAATAGTAATGTGTGAATCTCTTCCTGCCTTGCTTTTATTATTCTCTCCTTTTTTTGAGAGTTAGGGCAGATAGTTCTTGGAAATACTGTAGCTCATGACCTTTGAACACAAATTCTAGATACTCTAAGCTTTTTTTTTCGTAATTAAATCTTTCTGCTGATAATGCTGACATTTCAGAATAAGATTTCCCAGCCTCTGAGGAGGCCTTGTAAAGGGAATAGGACCCTATGCACTCCGACCACTTCAACCCTTCCAGAGAGCTGACATTTAAAGGCCTTGCACTTAAAGTTTTTATGTATTTGTCGTGGTTTGGGCTGGACTGGTCAATGAAAACAAATAACAGATGCTCTCCCCTACCTCTCTCTCCAAGGAGAGGAGGGAGAGCAAGAAAAAGACTTATGAGTTTAAAAAGAAACTAAACTACTTTAATTAAAATATTAATAAATTAATAATATAACAATAATAAAAATAAATATATACAATATATACAAAACCAGTATCAAGTTCCCAGGATGATGATCACATCATTGACAGGCACAGGGAAAGTTCCAGACTGGACTCAGCAACGGACGGGAGCTGGATTCTGGATCCGGATTCAGGAACGCAGGGATCGTGATCAAAGGCAGATGAACAGACAGAGTCCTCCTCAGACACCAGCCATTGAAGAAAGAGGGCTGACTCTTTGATCCTTCAGCATTTATACTGAGCATGAGGCAGATGGGATGGAATACCCTGTTGGTCAGTTTTGGGTCACCTGTCCTGTCCCCTCCTCCCCGCAGGTGTGACCCCTCTACGTTTTTCTGCCCCTCCAACGGGGCAAATAACAAAGTTGGCTGGCCTTGGTTGTTATAGCAACGAGTATAAGCAAGAACCTCTCTGCATACCATCCCTTGGCATAAATTATAGCTAATCAGGTCTCATCACTCTGAGGGTGAACAGTTTCTGCACAATATGCTGGTTATTTCAGAAAGTTGTTAGTTAGAAGAGGTTTAACTGAAAAGTAAAATTACAAAACAGAAAATGTGTCCTGTTTTACTTCAAACCATGACAATATTGCACAGAGTTTCCTCTTTCAGGATTTGTAGTCAACCTTTTAATTCTTTTGCTCTTTTTCAAAATCATCTGATATAAAAGGTGACCTGCTCTCATTCTCTCTGTTTTGGTTCTGTCATTGACCTGTACACATCTTTCTCTGAGTCATGTCAGTGATTTAGTCTTATGAATCTGTCTTTGCTCTGCTAGAAATTTAGATATAGTATCATTTCTTATTGCCCAAAAATTAAGTGAGAATAATCCATAATTTCTACTTTTGTGAACACTGTGGTGGATTTTTTTGCTTTTTGTTCTTCTCTTTGAGTGCACATTAACTTTTCTGTCCTCTCAGGCAGCTATTTGTGATCTGTTCCATTCAAGTGAGCTTTTCTGCTTTCAAGTTGGGAGGTTTTGGACTGTAAAAAAGGAAATGTCACTCCTATCTTCAAGAAAGGCAAGAAGGAGGGTCTTGGGAACATAGGCTGGCCAGCCTCACCTTGACACCTAGGAAGGTGATGGAACAAACTGTCCTGAAAACCATTTCCAAACACATTAAGGACAAGATGATGACTGGGAATAGTCAGCACAGAACTGCAAAGGGGAAATTGTACTTAACCAACCTGATAGACTTCAGTGATGAGATAACTGGCTTAGTGGACCAGAGGAGAGCGGTCAATGCTGTTTATCTTGACTTTAGCAAGCCTTTTCACACTGTCTCGCATAACATCCTCACTGACAAACCAATGAAGGATGGACTAAGTAAATGAACAGTGAGATGGGTTGAAAACTAGCTGAACTGCTGGGCTCAAAGGGTTGCAATCAGCAGCACAAAGTCCAACTGGAGGCCTGCCACCAGCAGCGTATCCCAGGGGTCAGTGCTGGGGCCAACGCTATTTAAATTTTTCACTAGTGACCGGGACAATGGAACACAAAACTGGAAAGAGTGGTTAATGAACCACAGAATCACAGGGGTTGGAAGGGAACTCTGGAGATCATCTAGTCCAACCCCCTGCCAGAGCATGCTCACCTAGAGCAGGTTGCACAGGATGGTGTCCAGGCGGGTTTGGAATGTCTCCACAGTTGGAGACTCCACCACCTCTCTGGGCAGCCTGTTCTAGTGCTCTGCCACCCTCAAAGGAAACAAATTCCTCCTCATGTTTAGATGGAACTTCCTAGGTTCAAGTTTGTGCCCGTTACCTCTTCTCCTATCACTGGGTACCACTGCAAAAAGACTGGTCCCATCCTCCCGGCACCCTCTATTTAAGTATTTGCAAGCACTGATGAGATCCCCCCTCAGTCTTCTCTTCTCCAGACTAAAAAGACCCAAGTCCCTCAGCCTTTCCTCATAAGAAAGGTGTTCCAGCACCCTAAGCATCTTTGTAGCCCTCTGCTGTACCCTCTTCCAGCAGTTCCCTGTCCTTCTTGAACTGGGGAGCCCAGAACTGGACACAGTACTCCAGGTGCGGCCTCACCAGGGCAGAGAAGAGGGGGAGGATAACCTCCCACGGACCTGCTTGCCACACACCTCTTGATGCACCCCAGGATGCCATTGGCCTTCTTGGCCACAAGGCCACATTGCTGGCTCATGGTCATCCTGTTGTCCACCAGGACTCCCAGGTCCCTTTCCACAGAGCTGCTTTCCAGCAGGTCAACCCCTAACCTGTACTGGTGCATGGGGTCATTCCTCCCCAGGTGCAGGACCCTACGCTCGCCCTTGTTGAATTCATGAGGTTTCTCTCTGCCCAACTCTCCAGCCTGTCCAAGTCATGCTGAATGGCAGCAGAGTCTTCCGGTGTGTCAGAGATCCCTCTCAATTTTGTGTCATCAGCAAACTTGCTGATGGTACACTTTATCCCTTCATCCAGGTCATTGATGAATATGTTGAACAGGAACGGACCCAGTACTGACCCCTGGGGAACACCACTTGTCACAGACCTCCAACTACACTCTGTGCCACTAATCACAACCCTCTGAGCTCTATCTGCCAGCCAGTTTTCAATCCACCCCACTGCCCATTCATCCAACCCACACTTCCTAAGCTCGCCTACGAGGATGCTGTGGGAGACAGCATCAAAAGCCTTGCTGAAGTCAAGGTAGACAACAGCCACCACCCTCCCCTCATCTATCTGTCCAATCACTCCATTGTAGAAGGCTATCAGATTAGTCAGACATGACTTCCCCTTGGTGAATCCATGTTGGCTACTTCTGATAACCTTCTGTTCCTCCAGATGATTTGAGATGATGCCCAGAACGAGCTGTTTCATCATCTTTCTAGGGATGGAGGTGAGGTTGACTGGTCTGTAGTTTCCTGGGTCTTCCTTCTTGCCCTTTTTGAAGGCTGGAGTGACATTGGTTTTCCTCCAGTCCTCAGGCACCTTGCCTGTTCTCCAGGACCTTTCACAGGTGGTGGAGCGCAGCTCAGCAGTGACTTCTGCCAGCTCCCTCAGCACTCGCGAGTGCATCCCATCAGGACCCATGGACTTGTGGATGTCCAGTTTACTTAACTGATCTCTAACTTGATCCTCCTCCACCAAGGGAAAGTCCTCCTTCCTCCAGACTTGCTCTGTTACCTGCAAAGTCTGGGACTCCTGAGGGCTGGCCTGAGCAGTGAAGACTGAAGCAAAGGCGGCATTCAGTAACTCCGCCTTCTCTGCATCATCTGTCACCATGGCCCCTGCCTCATTCAATAGTGGGCCCACATTTTCTCTAGTTTTCCTTTTGCCTTTGATGTACTTCAAGAAACCCTTCCTGATAACCTTGACATCTCTTGCCAGATTTAATTCCAAGGAGGCCTTGGCTTTCCTCGTTTCATCCCTGCATACTCTGGCAGCATTCTTGTAATCTTCCCAAGTGGTCAGTCCCTTCTTCCACTTAGTGTAAATTTCCTTCTTCCGCTTGAGCTTTTTCAGAAGCTCCCTGCTCAACCATGCAGGTCTCCTGCTTCCCTTGCCTGGGGATAGTTGTGTTCAGATGGGTGTCGTGCCACTCAGAGGGACCTTGACAGGCTGGAGAAATGGTCTGACAGAAGCCTCATGAAGTTAAACAGGGTGAAATGCCAAGACCTGTCCCTGCGGAGGTATAACCCCAGGCCCCAGTACAGACTGGGAGCTGACCAGCTGAAAATCAGATTGGCAGAGGAGGACCTTGAGATCATAGAACAAATCAGACGTGAGTCAGCAACGTGCTTTTGCAGCTAGGAAGACTAACAGCATCCTGGGCTGCATTCAGCAGAGCATGGCCAGCAGGTTGAAGGATGTGATCCTTCCCCTTTACTCAGCTGTGATGAGACACATCTGGAGTGCCAAGTCTGGTGTTGGATTCTCCAATATAAGACAGATATAGGCATACTGGGAAAAGGACAGTGAAGGGCTACCATGATAATTAAGGGATTGGAGCATTTCATACAAGAAAAGGCTGAGAGACCTGGTACTGCCCAGCTTGGAGAAGACATGGCTCAGGAGGATTTTGTCGATGTGTAAAAAATCTTGATGGGGGAAGTAAAGAAAACAGAGCCAGACTTTTCTCAGTGGTGCCCAGTGACAGGACAAGTTGGCATAAACTGAAACATAGGAAATACTAAAAAACTTCTTGTTTCTTGGTCACACCCAGGTACAGGTTACCCAGAGACATTGTAGATTCTCCATCATTAGAGATATTCAAAACCCAGTCAGAGACAAGTCTCAGCACTCTGCCCTCGCTGACCCTGCTCTGGGCAGGGAATTGGATCAAATAATCTCCAGCAGGTCTCCACCTTCTTTTTCATTTTTAGCAAATATTTGCACTTACAATCAAGTTTAGAAAGTTTGGAGAATTCCCAGGGTGTCCTGGGTAGTTAGTGTCTATGCAGCAGATGGGATGGAGGTGGAGTTGGGGAACATGTCATGCAAATTGCACTGCACATCTCTACAGTTTATCATACAGATGTTCTGCCCGGTTCTATACTGTGTGTACAGACCCTCCCATTATAACAGCAGACATCCTGGCACAAGGGACTGTGCACAGGTTTGCATTATCTTTATGCAAACCTTTGCTGAAGTCTAAGCCCTGAGTGTTAGTTTCCATAGCTTTTCTGTTTTGTAATATGGCAGGAAATCAAGGTCTACCATAGGACATTAAAATCAAAAAAGTTACTCATTCACTGTAAGGGGAGTGAGGGGAACATGCCCGAGAACGATAATATCTGGCACTTCCTGGCCATTTGATGTACTAAGCTTTAAATAAAGCTTGCTATACAAAGCCAGTATGGCAGATGTTATATTAGCACATATCATACAGTTACTTGGCAACAAGCAGAGATTAGACATTATAAACATTTGATCTGCAGAAATGTTACCAGAGCTGGTGGTTACACAACCATAATTTAATGCTTGGTGCATAAAAAACCCCAAACCCTAGCTATAAAAAATCTGTATATGCTTATGTAGAAAAATGTCTGTAAAGTAAGCTCCAAAACCAGAAAATCTTGTTGAAAATAATACCCTATTACTTTTTTTTTTTTTTTTTTAAATAAACACAACACAAACTTCCCTCTTTTAATTACAAAAAAGTTGCTAAAAAGCACCGTTGCGGGCAAACAATGTAGATCACATTGGATTGTTTCTTTTTCAGATACTGTAGTTGGGAAATGATGACAGACTTCTCTTTAGTTCAGGGGTTTTTTTAAAGAAATCTTCTCTTACTTTCCTTTGGAAACAGAAAACAACGGCTGGACAAAGTTGATTTTATGAATTAAGGAAATTAATCCTTATTAAAGCATCTGCACATCAGTTTTCTTTGGTCAGAAATCCATGACATCCTATTTCTTTGCAGAATCTCTACCATTGTAAATTCTCAATAAGTCTCTTGATTGCCATTACTCAGTCCCCTTCATAATCAAACATGTTAGGCCAGAGGAAGTGGAAGTGGAAGGCTTTCTCTTAGTTTTCCCCAAACCTGTTATTTCTTCTGAATGTCAGGAGGACATTGTAATGAAATGCAGAGATTGTTTACACAGAAAAGGAAGGGTTATTCAGGAATTTCCCAATTCTGAAATTTTCAGTAGAAGTGTGTACTTTTCTTGACAGAAATGCCTAAAAAAAGTCCCATGACACATTATTTTGGAGTTTCTGGACTTAAAACAGAAGTATTCATTTTGGATACAACATTTAGAGTAAGGTGTCCTTAATATTTCTCTTTGTCTGCCTAGGCTTCTGGTTCTTGGCTCTTGTGGTACAAGCCCTTCATATTTCACAATATTTTAGATTGAATCAAAGGCAAAGGTAAAAGACCAGAAATACTATAAACTCAAATTTCAGCTGAAGGACTACCTATCTATGCTAGAATTTCCTAATCTATCTTGGAGCTTGTCTACAAGGCAGTATTCAGTGTCATACAGAGCTGTTTAAGCCCCATTAGAAAGAATATATTAGGACAACATTGTGTCTGAACTAAAATACTCTATTTCAGAAGTTCAATAATCTGTGCTGGTGAGCAAGGGAAGAGTGCCCTGCTAACAAATCTGTGCTGCTTCTAGTGTGAGCTAAGTGCAAGCGCACAATATTTCACTATAACATATCATTAGTGATTTAGGAGCCTTAAACCAGTTTAGGTAATTAGGAGCCTAAATGTCATGCCAGTTCTCAAAAACTTGTGACTTGATATGGATCCTATTTGTATAATTCCTATGCTTTTGTAAATCCCACTTGGTACCATAATCCTTGTGTAAATGTAGGAAGCAGGAATCTAAATCCCTGGAAAGGAAGTGACTTGCCTGGAAAGATTTTTTTGGCTGAAAACCCAGCAAATTAAACTCTTTCCCAATGGATAAGAAATCTGTAATGTAGAGTCCGTGTAGAAAGTATCAGCATAACTCATTTTGCATACAAATACTCTTTGCTTCTGGTTTATATGGCTGACGTTCTTTGCATGTTCACAAAAGTGCATAACCTGCCACGCTGGAGAAATGAGAAAAATAGTTGTCACTTCAGCCACAGGATAATAAAAACAAACCTATTTAGAACCTAAAAATGTAGAGCTGTAGCAACCTCATAACAATTGAGGTTGTTTTTACTAGGAAATAGAGAAAGAAAAAGATTGAACCAGAAATATTGTAGCTTTTACAGATGCCAACTAAAGTCATAGAGAGAATAGGAAAAGTTTGTTATTACGAGAACATCCTCATTCTTATATTGATTGGAAGATTGTTCCTTGGAAATATTTCATCCTTGTGGCTTCTGTGTTCAGTTTTGATAGCAAGGAACAAATTTTCATCCCACAAACAGCTGTGGGAAGTAGCTATTATATTACATGGCTCTGGCTCCTTTAAGCAGAGAAAGGCAGCAAATAAAAGTTATTATCCAGCCGCAGTAGCCATACCTTTGCTATGCAGTGCACTGGCTAGAAGCGGTCGGCCCAAAAAACTGGCACCTCTATTTAATACCCTTAAATTCTCAGTAATCAAACAGGCTCTATGTTACCATTAATATTTAGGCAGTAAACATTAGGACACAACACCTCCCCAGACAGGACAGCAAGCTGCTATATCGGAGGAAGAGAAGAGGATCTTCTCAGTGAAATGAACAACAGATGATACCTTCTGCTCCTACATTACATTCCAACACAAAGTAAAATAAACTCAGAAAGAAGTAATGCAGCCAATAAAACCAAAAAGACTAGCCTCCCACCTTTTCTTATACTTTAAATAAAAAGAGGTATACACTAATTTAAGCACGATTTTATGGAGGTTTTATATTCATAGTAATTATATTAATAACTGCCACATATGAACAAGGGTAAGGGACAAGAAATAAGCATTTTAAAGGTATATATTTTAATTACTAAAATATGCAGACAGACACCTAGATGGATTTTCAGCGTCTGGATTCCTACTGTACCCCACAGGTACTGGGTTTTTAGGAAAACTAGGCACTCTGCACCATATAAAAAGGGTCAGAATATGTGTCAAAAGCATAAAGACTGTTCTAATGTTTTCTTTCTGACTCAGTTATATCTCAGTTATGCATAGTCACAATATTTGTGGTTTTCTTCCATGTAACTTCTCCCACAGAGGATCCAGAAATTATTGCCTCCTTCAGAAGTTTAATTTACCTGTGACACATGTTGGTGGCACATATGGACATTTTCTGCTGTATTGTGTCATACTACCATCCAGCTAAGACGGCATGGTTTTTATTGTTACAAGTGGGTTTCACTTGGACTTCAAAAGCTATCACAGGCCCTTCTCATGACTGTTTCATAATATATAACCCTGGGAAGAAACACTGAAAGTATCAGATCAGTGCCAAAAGTAGATAATGACACTTTTTTTCAAATCAACTAAAAAAGAAAAAGGTAATTACTATTACTTTTTTCTAGCAGTTTGAGAAATGCCATGCCTATGGTGTTCCTCTCTTCTTCCTTCCCCTCTGCTCAGCTTCCCTATTTGTCTAATACAAACCCAGTTATAGCCTCATTATAGACGTTTAGAGCTGATCACTGGGGAGCACACACTAAAAGGCGATATAATAAGGAATGGTACCTCAGCTAGGGTGGTGGCAAGCTTAATAGGCTGTAGTGCATCAACTTAAATTAGTCATTGAGTGGACTAATCACAAATTGCAAATGTAGAGACTGCCACAACGGAGGCTCAAAAGAAAGTAAAAAAACACTCCAGAAAAAGGAAACTTGAAGATACTTTCTGTGTTACGAATATGTATCATTTTCAAGCATAATCAGTGACAGAGAGGAAGAGAAGGAGAAAGGAAAGCAAATCACTCCCAAATTCACTTTGCATAAGGAAGAGTGGAGGAAAGCATGATAACATCACACATTTCTACTGAAATTAGCTGCTTCATGTATAAATGCAAAGCTTCAAATTCTTGCAGCACTTGAAGCTTTCTCCCCTATCATTACTTTGCTACTTATTTTGATACGACCGAATTTGTCAAGTGTTTGTGGGGTCCCAAACCAATTCCATATGTATATATTTATCCTTCATGTGTATTTCAAAAACATTCATCAATATGCTACAAGTTAAGCATTGTTCAGCCAGACACACTTCTGATAAATTTGAAATGAATACATTTCATTTATGATAGCAACAGAAAAACAAGTAAAGAAACAGGTAATAAAAATGGTATGAAGCCAGATATATTATTCTGTGTTTCACTTCTGGGAGTACAACTAGCTTTAAAGTACAAGGAGGATTCAAGCTATCAGAAATCAATAAGCAAGAAATTGGAAAAATTTGTGATGTGGAAGAACCCTGGAGCCATGCCATAGTCATTTTCCTCGTAAAAACCTCATGCTAGGAAGCAATAAGGAAGGCAAAAGAAGTCACAGTGAATGTGTGTCCCTTGACGTATGCACATCTTTTCTGCTCCCCCCATCTCTTTCTTTTTTAAAGGGAAAGGTCAGAAAGGAGGAGAATTAGTTTTAATATATACTTCAAACCAAACCATATACACCAGAAAACAAAAAATGCAGTGCAAGGAAAAGCAAAGCAAATTATGAGTATATAGCAAATTATGCTAGAAAATTATCATATGCAAGGTTGGACAGATTTCAAAAAACACATTTCACAAACAAATATTGTAAAGATATTAAAAGCAGGTTGCAATAAGTCTTTCTGAACAAAGAGTGTCACTGAAAGATTTGTAATTTTTGGAAGTATATGGTACCTTATTCATATATTAATCAGAATGCCTCATCAATATGTGGATATTCAAAGAGGGTTTCTGTGAGTGTGCTCATTATGTGAAATATCAGAGTCACAGAATGGCTGAGGTTGGAAAGGACCTCAACCTGGAGGTCATCTAGTTCAAATCCCCTGCTCAAAGTAACCAACTCATGTTCAAAGGACCTTAAAGAAATAACCTTTGTTATATTAAAAAATGTTTATCTTCCTAATCATCCTGCTGTATTTGCTATAATAAAGATGTTTTGGATGAAGAAGGGAGGCCCTTTTGTTCCCATCCACCTCTGCTCTGCCCATGCCAGAACACCCTCACATTGGAGTTCTAACACAAGAACTCACATGAGAATGAGACTCTTTCAAACTTTTCTAAAACAGTTTTTTAGTGCTAAACTTTTTACAAAGAAAATAAGAGCCAATTTCTCTGCCAAGTGTTGTCATTTTTTGAAAAAACAGACTTACTAAAAGCTGCTTGTAAGTGATAGCCAAGTTATTAATAGCTGAGCCTTGGCAGCGGACTTAGGAACATCTAATACATGTTTTTGAACTCAAGAATTACTTCATATAATAAACTTTCTTGATTTTATGAATCAATATCAGAAAAAGGTGCTTTGAAGTTAAGAACAATCAGATATTTATTCAGACAACCATTTGCATGCATGTTAGCATTTTTATTATTGTAAATGCACCTTAAGATGCACTTACTAAAATGGATTTACCTCATTAATAGGCATTTCCACTTTTATACTCTTCTGTGTAAACTGTTGTCTTCAGAAACTACAGTTATGTTTTAGCTTCTCCATTCCCCATCCTCCCCAGATACTTAAGTAGCTATAATGAGCATTTTTCTGGTGTTTTGGAAATACACTAGTGAAAAAAGATAGGACTTGAACATAGAAAAGAGAGACAGATGTCTATGTGCTAATTCTAAAATAAATAATAACCTGCTAAAATAAATAATAACCTGCTAAAATAAATAAAAGATGGCCAGAAGGGGTTAGCAACTACAATGCCACATTTCTGTACTCCCAGGAAGGCCAACAGTTGGAAGAATTAGTAGACAAATTCTACTGACCTCTAATGAAAGTAGGTAGGAGATTCAAGGAAATAAAATAGATTTTCTAATAGCTTCTGTCTATTAGAAGAAAGAACAGTTCATTTTGAGAAGTGAAAATTAAAATGTGCAAAATCCCCATCATCCTTCTATCTGCTGAGAATTATTTGCTTATAGAAGTATGAAACTACCCTGCCATAAGGTAACTACTTAAATATATTCATTTTTCTTAAAGATTTTCCTGCTGCTCAGCACTTTTGTTGGTATTTTATATTCAACCTTATAAATATTCATAGTAGTCCACACTGAACTCCTCAGCAGAAATCATTTCTACAGATTTTTACAGTGGACCTGTATGCAGGACCCACAGCCCCACTGTGGCTCTTTAGCCCTAGAGGACTTTGCACTAAAATCGTGAGCAGTGCTTACAACTTCTTAATAAATTTACATAATAAATGAAAACCAAATGCTTAATTGAAATTTGGAGTGAAGAAGAATCATCAAGAGATCCACATTTCCAAAAACTGTGAACAATACTGGGTGCAAAACTTAAAAAAAAAAAAAAGTTCCCAGTTTGGACTCACAGTGAGAATATGGGAAATACTTTATAGGTCTTCTCTACAAACTTCTGGATCTTTTAATTCAAGCAATTAACATGATTAAGTACAGTTTTCCCATCTGATTTAATTAGCTGTAATCATACCAAACTATTGTAAGTTGGGCATCAAAGATGTATGACACATCTTTTCAAACACGTGTACGATTATTGTGAAAATGAGTGTAATAGTAGCATTCACCAGCCCAAGGCAATTACAATTATGAGAAGTGCTTGTTTGGTAAAAGGTCACAATGCGATGTCTTGCATTTGCCTGAAATAGTCTTGTCACTGCACAAGCTCTAACAATGAAAGCACATTTTTAACAACCGTGATTTAGTAGTTTAACTTTAGAACTAATTCCATGTGCTTCTGAATATTTTAACAGTGAAAATTTAAAATATATTCTCTTGAAAGAAATGACGGATGAAACTTTTAAACCGTTTTTTATTTTGGTACTCAAGCAGCTTATACTTTTACCTATAGGCATATTGCTGAATAAAGGATGCCAGTTTTATGAAAGAGCAATGCTAGAACCACAATAATTCCTTAACGCTATGTGAATTGCTAAGAACTTTTGTAATGACCCTTTCAAAATTACATTCATCTTCAAGTTTCTCCCCACCGTCTCCTGATTAATTCGCTTGCATTTTGCTGGAGGCTACTCGCATAGAGCCTGCCTTCAGCTGGAAGGCTGGGGAGGCTGCTTTCGGTACAGTTCACATCACATCACATCCATCAAGCACCAGCGCTCTTCCTCCACCCAGCCACTGTGTATTAGTGACCTGGTTCTTGAAGCCAGGACTCTTTGCCAGAAACCAGTTTTCCAGCCTGCGTTGTAACACACTACAGCTGTAGAGGATGTAACGTAATTAGTCACTTCAACATTTGCTGCCAGCAAGTTGTCAAACAGCATTTGGGGAGAGACGAAGGGGTATAGCATAGAAGTTGAGAGAAATCTTAATGTAGATTTTTCTGAAGATAATTATTTTTTAAGCATCATGTGCCTCAAGAAGGAAATGGAATGAAAATGGAAACTAAGCTGGCTTCTGTTTGAAAAACATGCAAGAAATGACAACGCATAAAGTTCCCGGTTCGCATCATGAATTATCCACAGTAAACCTACCAATCCCATTCAATATGTAAAGTCTGTTTGGGGGAGGGGGGAAGATACGATGATAAAATGATATCAAATTGATGAAGCATCTTTACTAGTGTAAATAATGGTTATTCGTAATAGTTTTTGCCAAATCTGTAGTAAACTACAAATTTCTTAGGAGATGGTTTCATTGGTTGGGCTTTTTCACTTTTTATTTATGAATAAAAAGCCACATAATATGTATAATTTAAAGATGTCATTACAAGTTGTGAGCAAAAAGTGCCATAATATAGGTGTGTACTGAAAAAGTATGGTTTCTCGCTTGTTGACTACACATATAGGTGAAATATAACACAGAGCGCTGTATTTAAACAAGGCATAGTATAGCAAGGCACAGTACGGATATTTGGAATGACAAAATATCTTAACTGTACAAATAAGCAGAAGATAACAAAGAGAATACAATTAGAGAATTTACAAACGAAATAAAAGAAAGTAATCTACAACTTACTGAATTAGAAGTCTGTTACCTTGAATAAGCTGTCACACATGGTGACCTGTGTCATTATTTTAAGGCATTGTTTCCTCTGTTTGACCTCTTATTTAATCTTTCTTTCCAGAAATGTTACAAGTACATTGAACACCACCTGCCTTTCTATGAAATCCTGGATCCTTTCAAACTTCCGTTTTGATGAAAACCTATACACTCCCTTTTCCTTTGGAAAAAAAATTCCTCACTATCTGAAACACCTCTGTAGTCTTAAAACCTAAATATATCCAACATTTAATGTATAAAATGTTTCACCTTTTGTACCAGAACAAACAACAAAATATATAAATCTCCATATTTTAAAGTTTCCTGGCTATTGCCCACATATGTTCCCTTTTTCAATGGGAATTTTCACACAAAGGAAGAGGCCTTTTTAGCAACAAAACCAGTTTGGGGATTTTGTTTACATCTACATTTTCTGAAATACAACTAAAATGTTGACTATTTCGCATTAAACTGATATAAGTGTCTACCTAGTTTTCTCTGTGACGGAACTATTTATTGATTCACAGACAGACACTTTATAACTAATAATAGCCTTCTACTTCCCTATGTACTTTCCTGTAAGTAAAAATAAAAATCAGGAAAAGTATTCAATCTTCTTATAAAAATAATTGGCAATGACATCTGAATGCTTTATTATCTCCACAAAAAAAAAAAAATATCTTTTTCCACAGGATATGTTCTTCTGCATAATAATCTAAAAACTGGTTTTGCTTAAAAATAGTCTCAATTCATGCATGACTTATTAAACTGTTTTTGCATTTTGAAATGATTTATCTTGCTTAGACACCCAGGACAAACAGTGATTAGTGTTAATGCACTTCTGATTCATAAACATGTATGACAAGTATTACAGTGGTACATAAGCAAGAGCGAGTTTGCAAGCAATACAGGAATGTCAGAACAAAGCTATATCAAATAAGTTATTTATTCAACTTATTTATGTGAAATCCAAACATCTGATCTCATCTGGAATTGCTGGAAGTGGAGCTGCTCAAAACTTTATTTGAATTAAAAGCAATTGCAGTTTGTCTATATTTGCAACTTTTCCTTAGTCAGATTTTCTTTACCGAGCTCAATATTCACTTGAATGCACCTTAAGTTTACGTGTTTGTTTGCTAATTCAATTTAAGCAATAGTTGAAGGTGTGATTCTCCCATCTTCATCAGGTAATTAATCTGAGCACAAATGAATTCTCTCTAAATAAATTTTAGATACAACAAATATTATCAGATTGGACTCTCTTCTGAGTAGCCAGGTTACGATCTTGAACGTGAGGTTGCCTCTCTTCTGTTGCTTAGAGAAGAAGGACAAAGCTGCCACTCAAGAGTTTTGCCTGTTCTTCTTGCG
>VFFE01008521.1:2376863-2395347 GCA_008921705.1 Burhinus oedicnemus | reverse complement strand
GCTTATCAGAGTGCTGCTTATCAGTATTAAAACTTTGAACTTATTTTCTTAGGTAGAATGGATAGAAATGTCAAACGTAAATGTAAGTCAAAGGAAGTAAGCAATCAAACAGCAAAAAAGGAGGACAAAATCCTAATATACTTCCTGTTCCACACAATATCCAATTACTATATTATTGTTGAAATTTATAGCAATGACAGTGCTGCAAAATATCAGCACGTGCACAAACGTGTTCTTGGGGCACATGAAAAACTTGGTACAAAAGCCATGGATGCTTTCATCCGCTTAGTAGTAACCATGTGATTATATAATGGAAAGGACTTATGAATCCTTAACGTAGACAACTGCCCTTACCTGATATGCAGGGAGCCTTTTTGGAGAGTTGTATTTTTAGCACAATTTTATTTTACTGCTAGATAATTAAAAACCAGAAAAATATATGTTTCAAACCCAAAAATATACTATCTAGATTTCTTGAGTTCTGTTGCCTGAATATAAGCCCTGTTTTTCTTTAAAGAGACTCTAATTGAGGGGAGAACATGCAGAGCACTTTAGAAAAAAAACAAAACAAAACCAATACTTTTAGTACCAATGCTGGGAGCATCTTTTCCCTGGAGTGGTGGAAAAGCAAAGACCGGAAATCATAGTAAGGAAATACGCAGGTACATACACCAGCTACTAAATCAGATATTTTACGGGAAGGATGTCAGAAGCAGGTTGCTGGCAAGTTCTGAAAGATGATTAAATACAAGTTCTAAAACTAATGTGTCTTTCTATCATCGGCCACAGATTTTGAAATGCAATCACTACAGACATTCATAGGGACTCTCTGTCACAAGGGTGAGCAGGAATGTGAAGAGTTGTTCCACTGCACAATGCATATTAACACACATATATGTAGATATATGTAGATATGTTCAAAAACATTTGCAAAGGAAGCTCACTGCAGCTCAGATAACCCATTTTTGGAACAACTGAGGATCAGAGAGATTTCTGAGCGCTGGAACTGCTCTGGATTAAGTCCCAAACAAGGGATACTCCAAACTTCAGACTTTGTGAAAAACACAAAGCTTGTTTTTAAAATATGACTTTTCTTTTCAAAGAAGGTTATAGAATTAAGGTTGGGATATCTGGCACAAGGCTCCTTCAATACATATCTCTTTACAAATTTTCCTCTATGTGTCACTATCCCTTGAAATAAACATGCTCCTAAAGTGTAAGGTTTCTTTTAGAAGAAGAGAAAGAACATTCTCTCGCAATTCTGAAATAACATACGGTATGAATCAGAAGTAAACAGAGCAACAAAAGCAGTCACGCCTGTAAAAGCCTGATATCATAAATGCTGGAAGTATAATGTGCTCTGATTCATCACAATGAATTTCACCAGGAATTTGAAAAAGGTCAGTCAAATATTAAACACGCTACTATTTCACTGAAGACAGCTTCAACTAAAAGCACTTCTATTCTATAATCCTAAAATGGTATCTCAGCTGCCAAACATCCCTGATATCCCCAATTGCAGCTTAACTAATGCTAAGCTGATGTAACTTAGTTTTCTTCTCTACTGCCTAAACTACGGCTGAACGTTATGAGACTGTCAGTGGTTAGTAAACCTGACAGGAACAACTTAGGCATTTAAATCTGGGGAGTTATTTGTAACTGAGAACTAGAAACTCATAGGCTGAGGTGCACCTTGCTCCCCTCAGGGCCAGGAGGGTGAGCCTCTAGAGCAGCAATCTCTTAAAGGGTTTGCTCCCCACAAACTGACCACCTGTCACCCAGGGTAAACATGGCCTGGGCTAAGGAAGCTCCTTCCACGTTTTATAGGAATACAACATTCCAAACCCTACATGGTGCAACAAATGTCTGGTGGCAGGAGCTGTACCTGTGGCATCTGGCCTGAGTGCCCCAGCCCTCTCTGCCCGGGGACTGCAGGCTGCACACGTGCATGTGAAAAGGTCAGCCACCTTTCCCGCTTCGAGCAGGTCTGCCTGAAGACGCTGGCCACATACCTGAAGTGTCCTGTTGACCAGGTTCAATTGTCAGGTCCTGTCTTAGACAGAAGACAGATTTCTAATCACAGTCACACTGTATTAAACTTTTAAAAGGTTAAACAGATGAGATTGAGTAGTTTTAATGTGATGAGACATTCTTCAGATCATTACGTCCTCATCAAAAAGCCAGGGAGCATTATACTGTCATTCACTCATCAACAGGTTGGGATGGAGACAATTACAAATGTCTTGAATACAATTTTCTTGATTGCTTTCAAATTTGCTGCCATATACTACACACAGGTCACATTCATTTAATTGGCTAACTAGATGCCAGCAACCTTTGATCTTTCTACAGATTATAAATTATTCAAAATATATTTGTTAGTGAAATCTGTCTTTAATTGAGCTCTTTGGTATGATTCAGAATATCTAAAAGAGCGTGATGTTTTTATCAAGTTTACCATGGAGACTGAATTTCTACAGTTGTAACACTACTATATCCTATATTAAAGTCCAACCGATAACCATTGCCATGGTAACCAAAAAGCTTCAGCAATCTTATAAGAGTTTTCATATGAAAATTTCATAATAACAACTTTATACTTTGCTTTTTTTTTTTTCAAAATGACAATCAACTCTAAGCAAACAGTTGTTTTTTACATGCATATGTATTTATAAACATATTAAAATATGAAAAAGTCTTGCAAAATTAATTCTCTCCATGTATGTATTGCTAAAGTAAGTAGATGGATAAAATCTTCTTTGGAAGCAATCTAGATTTTGCAATAAATTTGAAAAATTGATTCTCTCATTTAGTCCAGTAGGAAGGTACTTATAATTAGCTCAAAGCTATCTTCCACCATTGGTCACAGGCAGTTAACAATATAAACATTATACAATGATATTCGTTTGTACTGTGTGTCAGCAATTAATTAAATCAGCAGACTGGGGGTTTTTTAGGTTATCAAAAATTATTTAGGCATGCAGTCCCAAATCAAATGGGATAAAGACATATGTCTGCTGCAAACACTTAGATTCCTGTGACTTTGCTGCTTAATGTGACCCCAGTTGGGAAGAACAAAACTTCAATAATTTGATGTAAAGTTGGCTGGCTCTATAAATAATTAAATTCATTATTTAACATTTCCTATTGGAGCAATTTCAGACTCTCAGCTATAACAAATAAAGGAATAGACTGGTTCCAGCTTCTGTTTAAGTCCAGAAAATGTGTACGCCATAGATATATTTTCAAAAATTCTTTTCTCCTCCATGAGTTGTTCTAATGTATATTCTAGACTTCACACAGATAATCTTCCTTTTAAAAAATCAGCAAAAATAATATATATATATTATATATGAACTCAAGTATTTTAGCCAAAACAAACTTCGCATTTGTTATCTATCATGCTTACAGCTGTAGTAATACAGTTCCTGTAAAGCATGTGGAGTGCATTGTACGCATTATATTTATATCCCCTACAACAGTCCCTATACTTCCAACTATACATTCCTAAATATGATATATTCAGTGTCAAAATCGTAAGCATCAAGGCATAACATATATTAAAGTCAAATGAATACAATACAAATTTCAGCGTCGTACGGTGGTTCTGCATTAGCTTATCAGATACCCATAAAATGCATTGTTATTACGCATGGGTAAAGCAACTGAATGGAATAAAATATGGAATTCAACATGAATGAGCAACCAGTGTTCAAAATGCTTGAACAGAATTTAAAAAAATAATTCCTCTCATATTTTCAGCTCTTCCTTGTTCCACTTCTCCTCGTTCCAGCTTAATGAGAAGTGAAGGGAAAATTGTTCTTAAAGAATTTCCACAGCCATGATGCAAAAGTGGTGGTTTAGAATAACATCCAATAAACATTCTATATTTTAGATGTGTGTTGAATCAGAAAGATATCTGAACACTGTGAAAAGCACCCTAGCAATAATTTCTAGATATGCAAAAACTTATAGCATGCAGCTAAATACAGACACTTTACTTTCTTTTTTCTAAAGTCAACGCTGTCAGTCAACAGCATTAAAAGAGTTGATACAGGGAAAAATCATTTAACTGCTTGGCTCCTATACTTCAAGCTCTTCACACAGGTTAAAAATAAGAGGTATTTCAATGACGTGGCTTTGATGACTTTTTAGATAAACAGTTGAACACTCATGCTCTAAAATGATATGGTAAAAAGCACAATGAAATGCCAAAGAATTACAGAATTATGACTCATTTAAAGAGTAATAAGCTGAAATCACACCATCATGCATAGCAACCATATCTAGACATTTCCTGTATTTTGCTCATAAAAAACTACTGCTGTGTAACATTGGGAGTCTAATATAAACGGGATCCTTGCATGTTCATTAACTATCATATATGCAAATGGAAATGAGAAGCATTTAAAAATATGACCATCTATCATTTCCTGTTAGAAATCCACAGAGATTTCCCTCCAAAGTAGACATGGAGGTCTTGGCCTCATGACCCCCCAGTAAAAATCTCCCAGCTACCAAATCATGATTGACAGTGAAACCTTGGTCCACCTCAGAATAGAGTTTTCCAGGGGTTGTCTTCACATCGGAAAAGACAGAGAATAATTTTTTCTAAACTTGCCCCCCTCCATTCATCTTGTGTGCATCTGACTGTCCAAGAAGCCTAAGTGCTTAATATGGACACTCAATCAAGATGGTAGTGCTTAGGACCTATTTTTAGGTGTAGGAACATCTGAATTAGCTGCTCAAATCAGCCACAGTTTGACAGAACTGTCAGTGCAAAGCCCAAGTTGGTAAGACGCCTTCTTCTCACAGAAATGAAACATAGTCCTTAAGGTTTGTTCTTTCTCAGGTCACTCAAATGGTAGGTCCACAAACAGGCTGACTGAGAAAGGCAGTCAAATGAAAGATGAGAGAAAAGAAAACAGAAACCCAGCTTTCTTTAATTTGGGGAGATGTCACAAGTATACAATCAAACAAACAAACAAACAAAGAAGCAAAAAACATTTTTTTTTTAATTTTATTTTTCAGAAATGGCTGGACCCCAATAGAGTATTAAGAGCTGTATTTTCAAAGCAATAGGATAAACCAGATTATATGTTCTTAAGTCAATATATGCTTATCTTGTGCTGAAAAACAAAACATCTCTGAGTGGCTCAACACACTCACTACGTTTGTGTAGTTTGCTCTTTGTAAGTACTCTGCTAATTAGCTAATGATTCTGAAGTATTTTTAAGTGTTATGAAAGAGCCAATTACCTGTATAGATATATTATTATATTATGGATCACTTAAAATACACACATATACACATTTTTCTTTGTTTAAAACTATCTAGTGGTTAATTTTCAGGTTCTGATTTGCAATAGGAGAATGACAGAAAGTTGAAGTCCCTCTGAAAACCAGTGAACCCAGTTCTGCTCTGACAACAAACCTAATTATGCTTTTCCCATTATATTTGTTTAACCACTTTGTTGTAATAGACATATTTGATAGGGAGTGATATCCTTTCCTACTATGTCCTGTACAAGGCTGAAATCACTACTATATTTGAAATTTTATATCATAATAATGCTTATGCTAAGAGAAAAGATACATAGTTAGACTTATTTGAAGAGTAATATATTTAATGACTAATACCATGTCTAACAAGTTATGATAGACAACAGTTAAAAAGAGGGCATTCTAGTTCTAAACACTGTCCTGCTAGAAGCAGTTTTCTCCCTTACACCTCCAATCATCATGGAAACATGAGTTATTAATTACTTTTCACTATAATTCCCAAAATAATCAACTTCTACACACTAGTATCTTTGCTCTTAGCAAAATATCATTGCTGTTAGACTGTTTAAAGTGTGAAACTGTCTTTGATCACATGATTTAATATGTCTAAAATGAGATAATTTACTTGTACTGAAGTATTTGAAAAATCAGATGTTTCACACTTACTGAAACACTGCTGTCAGAGTTGCCAAACTTAGATCAGGGTACAGGACTGTATGTGGCTAGGCACAATGTCCAAAGATGTATCAGTATGCAAGCTGATGGCCAACCCAAAGAAAACAGGAACTTTTGTGACTGTCATGACACCAAAAAATTGTAGTCATTAAAGTCCCTGCCATCACGGGACTAACTCTCCATGTGGAGGCCAGGATATATAAATCCCCCAAATTCCACTCCAAACCAAATGACATCAAAAGTTACTATCAGTATGAAATCAGAGAGCATATTATTTTTATTTATTCTAATTTTAGTTCTAGACAGAATAAATGACAAAACTTATTTCTGCTTTATGGCTTTTCAATTTTCAGCCTTTTTTCAAATGAGTTCTACTCATGAGCACTGTCCGTCAGAGTTCAAATGATCGTTAATAGTAGAAACATCAATCCTATGTTTATGTGTTCATAAATGTTATCAATCCACATTTCCTGCTGCTTAGAAGAAGCATCCTGCTTTTGAAAAGCATAAAAAATTGAAAACACGGTGACAGTCATAATCACGGCAATCTGTACTTTTTATTTCACAACTCATTATTTAAGGAACTCTTCTAGTACGGTCACAGTTATTGGTGATCACACAGTGTTGTTAGCATATCATCCACCTTGTTCTGAATACCCTGCAGCAGATTTTCTGTGTATCACCTGCTGAGATGATTAAGCTGGGAATTTTCCTTCTTTCTACTAGACTTTGCGGCATTTGTGTAAAATCAAACTGGCTCAAACAGTAGGAAAAGCACCAGATTTTCCTACTGTTTGAGCCAATTTGATCTTAATCCCTTAAATTGTTCACAAAATCTACAGTGAAAAAAGTACAAAGCTAGCTTTTTCATGCTGGAAGACCACTGGTACCTTGAGCAGCCATCAGTCTTTCAGGATGAGCATTTGCAGCAAAGTTGCTTCCACTTCCTTCCTGGTCCTTTCATAATTTCTGGTCTTTCTGTCCTGATGCCCAGGAAATGCTCCTTTCCTAGTGTCAAAGAACTTACTCTAAAAGACTCAGATAAGTACTTTGAAACACAACTAACTGCTCAGCAATCCTCTCTGAGTTTGGAAAGCTAGATATAAAATCTTCCTTAAAAGGGGTCACTTACTCTATGAACAGTCCATTACTCTTCTCCCAGACAAAAGTAAAACTGTAAATATCACACCGACAGCTTCTCAACATCTTTTTACAGTTTGAAGGCACACATAAGCTTCATCCAGAAGCAAGAAACATGGACAGTTACAAAAACTATGAAAAGAAATGTTCAACATCTAAATGAAATATGTATGACATTTAAATAAAGCTTTAATGCGAGATTGCAATTTGTGCTGAAGAAGGGCATCTAACAATAATATTCTCTACTCGGAAAAATGTTATAGGTGAAGATGTTTTATTAGAGAATACGTATGCCATTTCCTGTTTCCTACTCACATGGGCAAATCAGTTCCACCTAATAAAAGTCTTTTCTGGAAGTCTGGGAGAATGACTAAAATGATATTTTTTCCTGTGCAGTTTCTCCCTAATTAAGTAGAAGTAATGCTCTGTGGAACAGCTCTTTTAAAGCATAGTATGTGCTTACACAAAATGAACTAAGTAATTCACTTTTGTGGGGATTTTTAAGTTGCCAGTGGCCAGTCAAAATTGTATAATATAACTACAATCATTGTACAGCTCTGGTTTACATTGAAGAAAAGTGCATTAGTAATATATCAAATTAAATACTTTTGCTTATTAAAATGATTTTTTTGCACTAACAGAATAGTATTTGCATAGCTGCTCAAAAATTAGTTGACATTTCATTTAGATATCATTGTGAATGATTTGGCACAATGAGATATGAGCTGAAAGTAATAATTTGGAGGTCAAAGGTAAAACCTTCTATACAGCAGCACTGCTGGATTTTCTTTGTGCAAAACCAGTACTGAAAATAGGATATACAGCTAGGATATATCTTGAATCTCCTATGAAAAATTCATATTTTGTTGCTTACAGCTTACAGTGACAGGAGCTTGTGTCATGAACCACATATTCTGTTTGCTAAGAGCCTATATAGCTTGTCAGTTGGTGTCTCCTAGATGCAACTGTCTCCCATGTCAAATACTCAATAAATCAGATGAAGTATTTTCAGACTGCAGTATTCATCCTGTGGAAGTTTTGTAGAAAATAAATAATAATTTCTGAATTGTATTTCTAGCTCTCTGATGCAAAGGAGCTCTAAATAGATTTTGTACAGCTTTTCCTATTTAGTTGGATTGGAGCTATTGTTACCAACTGTGAATTAATAGAGACAGGAGACACAGGATAGCTGCTTCTAAAGTTCATCACAAGGCAGGTATTTCAACTGTACCAGTGTCCCGTTGGTTGTTCATCAACGGCAGCTATTCTTAAGTAAATGTAACTCTGCAAGACCGGTAGAAAAGTAGCAGAAGAAATTCTTCACAGCAGTTTTTCTGAGAAAAGGAATTATGTCTGCCTGTGTGACAGATATAATGGCAATATTTCTTTTTTCTGCCATGTGTGTCTGAACTCATGATTTCTTTATTCAGGAACTTGCTGAACACTGCTTGTTTTTTTGATTACATACATTAAGCAAATATAGTGAATTCCAGCCTTTGAATAATTAAAGACAAATATTAAAAAACCCTTGACTTTACAACGGGCAAATTTATGAATAAAAGTCTCACCAATGGCAATCTTACCATTTTTACTCGCTGTGAATCAGTTAAAAGAAGGGAAACAAAGAATCAGAAACATAAGAGACTGCCCCCATCATCACAAAATCTAACGCTGCATAAGCTGCAACGCTCTAAAATGAGTGATGAAAAGATTAAAGGTGAACAATAAGCTAACAGCCAAAGACAGTGAGATGGCAGAAAAAAAGTGTACAGCAGCAAATTGCTTAAAAAGGCTAGCTGGAAATAGAAGAACAAAATCCGAGCATTGCTTGTGGTTTCTACTAACATTCCCAGCTAAGCTTGTAAATGACCTCAGACTTTTCATTCTGACCCATGCATTTCACTGAGCAGTATGTGATACGAGTAAACTAGGTATGAGTGCTCACTCTTCCATGGAACAGTAAAAAAACATTATGATGTTTTCAAAGAATGAACAATCATTGTAAAAATAAGTATCTGACGTTCTGGATCGGGAATGTTTCTGTGCTCTCCTCAGCTTTCTTCAAGGAGGTCGATTTCCAGAGGATGATCAGCACAAAGGAGACACATTTTAAAAGCTTTCTGAGAGCTAAATCCTGCCTTTTTGCCTGCATTGACTTTTGAGTATATTTTCCATGCAGAAAATGCAAATGAAGGTAGTGCGCAAAATTTTTGCTGAAGGAGGTAATATAAACCCACAAACATGAATGTACAAGTTTGCTTGAGACTCTTCCTTAAAGAATACATTTAGATTTCTTTGTTTGTGAAGGACTCCTACAATTGAACGCTCTCACTGAGACTCATGTAAGGGATGCTCATTTATGCCATAATTTTAAAGATTCAAATACACCTTACAAATGTTGGTTGCATTTAGGCATTCAATTTTAATTTATGTGTGACCCTATCATACTTGGACTTCGTTACAATCTGTATTCAGACCTACAGCATATCTGATGTACAGGAGAGAAATCAGGGAAAGTGAAAGTCACAGTTGTATTCAGTTAATGTGACGCATTTTGCAGAACTTTGTCCATGATGATCCCATGGAATTTTGTACCGTTTTACTTTTTTTTTCTCATCTCTATGCCAACAACAAAAGGAATGAGCCTGCCTAGAACAATTGTTATAATAGCAATAGAAAAATCCCTCAGGTGTTATGGTACATTGGAACTAAAGCAGAAAGTAATCACTCTGTGTGCACATGTCTGTATACATTTATGCATATGTTACTTTGCCCCATGGACTTAAGACTTATTTTGTGTTTTATAAAAAACAAAACATAATTCTACTTTGATTTTCATTTGTGAATTCACTGCAGTATAACAAGTTATTACAGAAACTATGTAATAGAATTTTAAAAATGCTATCAGTTCTCTGTCCTTTTTTTCCACCTGTAGCCTGTTCCTACAGTCCTCTGCAGATGAAGTCTTGCGAGGGAATTGAGGGGAATACAGCGACTAATTTCAAAAGTGTAAGTGATAAACAAAGGACATCACACTCACAGCTCTTTGCTGCTGTTACAGCTAAACAATAAAATTTTATGCTAGCGATCGATGGTGCTAGTATGGCAAAAGTTTACCACAGAATAAGCTTTTTTTGATCGTAAATTTTATTTTTATTGCAGTTTATCTAGATAAAACTATGCTGTAAGGCTCCCCAGCTCCTGTACCACAAAACAACCTTCAGCAAGTGTTGCACGGCAAAATCATTGGATAATCTATTCTGAAGTATGCATACAAAATACATCCTTTTCAAGTTGTATTACTACATCATTAATAAAATCCCACAGCCATGTTGCACTGTAATCAACTTTGTTATGATGTGCTGCTATTAAACAAAGTTATGATGCCCACTTTCTTTATTTCACCCCTGAAGTCATTTACGCCATCAGGATACTTAAGTGCTGCTCACAGTTCATCACAGCTTTCCATTCGGATTAAAGTAGTTGCAAGACCTGAATGTGACCAGAATGGAAATCCTTGGAAAAAATATGTAACTTAATAGGGTTTCTCTGTTACAGCCAACAAAGTTGTTATTAAGAAGTGTCACATTACATACACAACAGGTATTGTTTTGGTTACCGGTTTCTGGAGTGCTTCAAAATCACTTTACTCAGAACTTAGAGGGCCTACTGCTCTACAGAGAGGAGCAGGAGAGGCTGAAAAAGAACTGTGGAGAGAGGAAATCAAAGGCTGAGAAGTCTCCTCCTGAGCCTGTAGAACCTGCTAAGCCCTATTGAAGTACAGCTGGGGACATAAAAGCAAAATTGACAGGTGGGGAGAGACAGAGAAGCTGTCCTACACAGTAAAGGGGATGTACTTCATTTCTAACCAGTATAATATTTATTTAGCCAATATTAGCTCTTATAGAGGAATAATGTGTGTGAGGTAGTGGGGACACAGGGAGTATATGAAAATGTAAAAAAAGTTTTCTTTTCAAATAAAATTATTTTACAAGGTAAAATCCACCTGCTGCTGCCAGATTATGGCATTCATCTTGTGGATCTGCTCCTCACCAGTTTGTTAAACTCTGGAGAAAGAAAACGCAGTGGAAACTTTTGGTTGCAATGGGCTGACTGAAATCACAAGAACGGATGTTCTCTGTTTTCACAGATGTTGGAAGTTGAAGAAAACCTCCATCTGTACATTTCCAAAAGAATCAGTCTTAAACTACATACATTTTCAGAATGTAAGCATATGCTATCGGATTGTCAGCACCAGATAGGTGGTTCTGCACCATGTCTTTTCTCCTAAAAGTAGGCAAAATAGAAAGGCGAGTTATCCAACATCATGCATTGACACTTAGGGCCAAAGTGGCACTTTGATTATGCTCTGTGTTGCAGTTTGAAACTAGAAAAATCAGAGAGTGTATGCCGAAAACAGTAGTCTGATGTGTCCAGTAAGGGTGCTTCATTAAGGTATTGATGGAAACCTAATGAGGTAATGAGCATGCAACCTCCATAACAGGATCAATGACTGTCCACATGCTAGCTTGTGTGCTAATCACCAGTGAAGAAAGATGAGTCCAGGTACAGTGCTGTAACTTCTCTTTGTAATGACAATAAGGTATTCATTCAGTTTTAGATGAGAAATAAATTATACCGCTACAAGCTATCTGAGAAAATTAAAATAATCAAGCATAGTATCAAGATTTATATGATCTTCAGTGAAATGAAAAAGCAAGCAAACTGCTATGCCATTTTTTCCTCACAAAAGAATCAAAGAACACAAAATATGGGTTTATATGATTTTAAAAAAATAAAATTAAAAGAACCTGAGATACCCTGAACTCTGCATTTTTCAAGTACTTCAGTAAACAAATGAATTTGCTCCTCAATAGAATTACTCAAGTACATTTGGATAACACATGAACTTACGGACAAAAGTGACAACTCTTTATTTCCACTTACACAACAACTCACACTATGTATGTTTGAAACTCTCTGTGACACAAATAAGCATATACGTTATACTAGCACACAGTGTATAAGATACAGCATATGAGGTTGACAGCTGCATTACTTCCTCTTTGTAATGGCAACATGAAATAAATACACAATTATGACTAGTGCATAAACAAATGCCCCAGATTCGTTAAACTGTTTTTTAATGGCAAATTTCTTCATTTTCCTCTCTGATGGGCACTGAGAGGAATTTTCCTCACTTCAGGGCAGAATTTAAATACGTCTCCATTCCTTCACATACTTTAGATATTTTTCTACTTAATCTAAGCAATGGATTTTCTCAATTTACAAGTAGAGTTCTACTAATAACTGCTTTATGTGTTTCCCTTTTAATTCATGAGTAGTGCCATCCATAAAACAAAGGAGATGGAGATGCTGTGCAGCCCAACATTCATAGCAGTCATAAAGAAAGTGGGAGGATGAGAAGGATCCAGGCACTATGACTGGAACATCTGGCATGGGCTGGAGCGTATCAAGATCCCAAACCCTGTCATGTTAATAACTGGACACTACCTGCAACATCTCTGCATCTAAGAGACACTGAGACTAATTTTAGTTTAAATTGAAGGAAGTTTTGCCTCTCAATACTGGGGAAGTTGCTGTTGACAACTACTTTAATGTGTATTGTAGATCTAGAATGACAACTAGAAAATATTTTTAATATTTTAGGAACACCTAAATGACATTTAATAGCTTAAAAACAACTGGGAGGATTGCAGTCATTGCTGTTATATTGACCAATATAATTTTTTTTTTCCAGTAACCAGTACTTATACATGAATAAGTAATTAAGTAAAGATTCTACTAGGCAATATTTTTGAAGAATCATTTGTTCATACACATACTACTTTTAAATGCTTGATTTAAGTAGAATTGAATGTACTGCCACATGATTTTAAACCAAAGCCTGTCTTAATAGCGGGTTTTTTTTCATTAAATATAATGTAAAACTATTGAATATATTTGCAATCCATATAAAGTGGAAACAAATGCTAAACCTTCCCTTAGAAGACATTATGCACTGAAGTGAATAAATAGCTTTTTATGAACTGTTTGGACATTAGTCAATTATTTTAAAATTACTTAAATGTATGTTCAAAATTTCCTAATCACTTTATTTTAAAAACCTATTTCTAGCTGTCAGAACTGATAAATTTATATCTTCCGTCTAAATGTAGAGTTACACTTCATTATTCAGCAACATAACAAATTTCCTGCTGAATATGAAGTAAACTGCCATATGCAAGAATAATGTACTAATGCAATATGAAAGTTATGAGAGACATCAGTTGCTTTACTCTGTTTATAATCAGCTTCAAGGCTTCAGATTTTCCATACCAGTACTTCACCATTCTCACCTGTTTTCTACTTAAAATATTAATTGAAACAGACATATCTGGACAAGCATCTCAGGATAAATAGAAGTATGAAAATTGAAATAAAAGCTCCATGTTGGTGTTTTTAAAAAATAGCAAATCCTTTCAGGAGACTTAATCAATATTAAGAACGATATGGGAATCATAGTATCTTGACTGAGACTAATAGATTGATGGCTACAGCAGGATAAAAAGGAACTTTCTCTTTCAGTTTGAGCTGTGGGTATGGAATACACCCAGGTGCAGAAAATAAGAACATTGATTTACATTTGCTTGGATGAACTAATGGAAATTCTGATCAAGGCACTGATATTGCCATCTTCTATTTGACAATACAACTTTATATGTTTTGAGAAGGCCTGGAAAAAGGAAAATAAAAACGATTGCATGTTCAGAGCCAGAGCTGAGCTGTAAAATCTTTGTAGCTATATAATTAAATGAGAAAGTTGCCTTTTGTTAGACTAATTGCTGAAAAACAGTACTGTTTTTTACCATCTTCCAAAGGCTGAGATCACCATTATAATCTCTGGAGGATAGATGTCCAATTTTTACAAGACACTGGCAAATTCCTCTCTTCCTGTAGTATTCATAGCAAATCCATCCCTATAGCAATTGGGAAGAACACTTGCCACTCAGTTTCTCTGAGGCAAGGAAATAAGATATCAAGTAAAGGCTTTCGTAACAAAAAATAAAATAAAAACCAGAAGCTTTTGAAGGTGATTATGGATAAAAGACTTAAGCAAAGACAATTCACACTTCAGTAGAGTTAGGTTATAACATATTGTCTTCGTTCCACCAAAATGCTGTAGTTCATTTAACAGGACTTTAAAAAGTTGAATGCAAAGACTGGCAAGCCAATGTATCAAGAAAGCTGATGAACGAAGCTGGCATATTACATGTCTTCAGTTATTAGGTCCTTTCAACTTTTTAATTTGTGTGTGAACAATTGTCTTGATGCAGACTAGAAAGAACTAAATTAGAAAGAACAGAAAACACTTAATTCTTTATGAAAATTCTGTCCCGATCAATTAAATGGAATCAAGATTGTCTGCTTTAATCATGGAGCCCTTTTTTTGGACCTGACCAAAATAAGGGTAGTAGAACAGACAAAAAGAGAAAGCTACACAAAATCAAGCTAAAATGAAAAAATAAAATAGATATACAAGTTAATTGATTTTGCATTTAATAAAATAAGATTTTAACCTAATAAAGATTTTACTGTCAAAAATTTGACTGATTCATTACACATTCACACTGCAAGTGTTTATTTGTTTCATTTCTAGTCATAATGGAAGGTGCTTGGAAGCATCTGCTACACACAATAATTTTCTCAAATGAAAAGCCACAGTCATATAGGATAGATAAATAAAGATTATACTAAATAAAGATTATACTATTACACATATGCACACATACTGCAGTTATTACACTGTTGCAATGCTACAATGAGTAAGAGGATAGAGGCCTTATTTGCCTATATTTCAGGTTTGTTCTGTACCATCACATATTCCTCTCTTGTATTGTCCTACACTGCAACACACCAAAATAGCATGAAAATAACTAGCAACAAGAAAGCATTGCCACTTGGATGATATCCAACCTATAGTTTTCAGTATGTTTCACTCAGTGTTTACCAGATGTGAGTATTCACCAGACGGTTTTGTTCTTTGTCTTATCTTGTATACAACACATGAATTTTCTATCACAATTTCATAACCTGGAAAAATATATTTTGCACCAAAAAGAGTTTTTATGCTGAAACACAGTAGCCTCCTTTCAATCTAACTTCATTACTACCAGAACTCAGTATTACTAAACATTCTTCTATTTTAATAGCACACTTTCTTTTTATAAGATGTCCAGCATGAAAAATCTAAGAGCTACCAGAAAAGGTGGAGATTGCATTTACACATTGGTACCATGCCAGCCTGCAAGAAAATGAAAAAGAGATGGCAATACACATTCCTGCATGAAAAAGACAGTATGCCAACCTAAAGAGGTAAAGAACAATTGAGAGGCCCAGTCATGTGAAACTACAATAAAATTAAAACCCTGAAAACAATCCTTCCTCTACCTTCTCAGGTTGAAAGATAATTGCAAGAACAATTGCTAGGATCAACCAAAATTATTTTGTCTAGAGCTCAAAATGTGTAAGATAGTTTTCTAAAAAATAACAGGAAAATCAAGACGCTGAATATTGTCTTCGCACTTAAAGCCAGACGTAAGTAGGCAGTAGTTTCATAACATTAAATACCATTATATGCAATTTAGTACCAAATACTTTTTGACGGAGAGTATATCATTGTTTCTGAAAGAAACAAGCAATATGAGAATTCTGAGATTTAAGTAATTAGAATTTTACCAAAATGAAAAATTTTGTACATTCTTTGGACGCAGTATTTTTATTCCATTTTCTTAATCAAGTATTCTCCCTGGAGCTATAGGAATAATAATGCAGTGCATTTTTTTTTTAGATTTCTCACTTAAAAATGTTTTTAACACACACATCATGATGATTTATTATAAACGTGTTTCATGATTTCCTTAGACTGGTACTGGGATTAGAATGATATGGATACCATCAGATACAACTGTACATAGTATCAGATCATTCTGTGATACTCTCATGAACATAGTTATAACACGAAAAAAAAAAATCTCACATGAACAGTGTGATGCCCATGCCACCTTGGAGTGTGTCCAGCAAGACCAAATTTCTGCTTTGGCAGGGTGGTGAGATCAGTACGTGCTACAGTACTCAATCATTTAACCTCTCCTGCTGATTCATGCAGAGGAAGAAATTCTGCGTTTTAGAACTTTTGATCTTTTTTTCCTTTGCAGCTGTGCAGTTTGGGAAGTTGTATTAGAAAAGAAATCTGGCAGCAAAATACAAATTAAAAGTATAAATTAAAAGTGAAGAACAAACAATACATTTTAAGTGGAATAACCAGAGCACTCATAAATTCAGATTGTCTAAATAACTGTCCTTTAAGAAAGGTTTTAGTTGCTTTTTGGTTGCTTTGGTTTTTTCTCCTCCTTTAACTTGATAAGCATTGATAAACAATCTCATACCTTATTTATAATTGGATTCACTTCTCCAGTTCAATAGCTGGATTTTGGACTCATCTCTTGGAGTTAACTTTATACATTGATACTTTTTAAGTCTATCTCATTCTTTGCAGCTGGAGTAATGGAGTTCAGATAAAACATGGCCTAGACATAAGAATTCTCCTGAGAATTCTCTCAGCTCAGTTTCTCATGGTCAGAACCCTGAGTCACTACATTTAAGCGTGTTTCAGTACTATATGTTTTGAAGTGTCTTGTCTCAGGAGAGACAAGTCTGAAGTGGCATGAAAATAGGATTGTCGCTCAATAATATCTGTAACATGTCTACTTCGCTTCCTCTGGACTGTGATCCCGGGACACAAAATTTAAAGGAGCTCACCCCTAACTAATCAGAACGAAATAAATAGCAACCGAGTATTTTTGCCATTTTCATGCTTTAGTCTTTGAAAATAAAATTGTTTGTACATCATACAAAAGCCATGGAAAACCAAACCGAGGTATTCGTCTGCTTGGAATTGTGAAGAAAAGGCATAAATGAAAGACAGGACTTAATACAGGAAGAACAGCATATAGTGACTTACATGGATTTAATTTCTCCAATTCAAGTTTTATACTTATCGAACATCTGCTGTCCGCAAATACTAAAATGTATCTTTTTCAATGCACCTGCAGGATGACTCTCTCTTAAATAATGATTTGTTTGGAAACATATGAAAGGAAAGTAGGATTTAAGGGAGTATACACAAAATGTTCCAAACCAAGATTTCTGGATAATTAAAGAGAATAGAAATGTCACTGAAGGATTTTTGCACTATGAACAAGTGGAATTTTTCCAAGACATAAATCTCACAGTTTTTTGACATGAACTATAATTTTTCAAGTTCTAGTCTAATTTATCTTGTGATAATTATACATTGCTCTGGTAAATAACAACCATTAAATTCTCCTACAAGATAGTGACATTGCTATGTCCTCAGTGGAAGATCACAATGCCTTCAAACACTTAAATTTGATGGATCTTGCTGAAAAGTTAGTTTCATGCCCATATATAACCATGGTAACAATGAACATGTTTATCTAGCTAACAGGTTCAAAATTAGAAAACTGTCTTCAGCAGAGAAAATTTTATTCTTAACCCACTAGGTTGATGTTTTATAGGAATAAGCTAATTAGGAAAATGTTAATATTCAAATTAGAACACCATTTGCATATGCATTCCATAGATAAAAATGTCAAAAAAGTAATTGTATAAGGAGTTAAAAGAGAATTGCAAACTATCTGATGTTGTTCTTGCAGGAAGTAAAGATAAAACACAAAACAGAAGAAAACATACAGTGTTATGTTTACAGTTTGGAGTTTTCAGAAATTAATTTTAAAAGGTTGTCAGTGGTTTTCCCCCTCAGTCCCCCAGTTTCTTTGTAGGAAACATAGCAGAATGAATGGCTCATGTATCCTTCACATTTCTTACTAATTCATTATCATTAAACAAGAATGGTTGTGACACTGTAGCAGTTAAAGGCTATTTTACAAGGAAACAACCAACATTTTATGTACTAGAAAGACACTAGCAGATGTGGAATTTGGATAATGAGGTAAAGTCTCTGTGCTCAAAGAACAATTAAGACTGGCCTTGCTATCTCTTGTGCAAGCCAAGGGAGTGGAGACTCGCCTGGCCAGCACAGGATGCAGATAAGGAGGGGGCCCTGCGGAGGCAGGACAGCCCTGCTTTTTGTCAGTGAAGACAAGAAAACAGGAACTTGTGTAGTTCTTTGTTTCTTGGAAGGCTAATGTGCCCAGTGACTGACCTCTGCCTCATTACCTGTGAAATGCATATTAAAGTTGACACCCCTGCATATGCTAATGAAGATTATCGAGATCATGCTAAACATATATGACTATAGCACTCGTCTCTCCACCCAAATCATACTATACGTCACCTAGGGG
>VFFE01008521.1:2324528-2376843 GCA_008921705.1 Burhinus oedicnemus | reverse complement strand
TTGGAAGGAAGTGGGAAAGGAATGAGAAAAAGATAGGGATTTCATACAGAGATGCTGCAGGCTGTTGAAAGAGGGAAGGACAGCAGGGGCAGAGCTGTGGTAGTACTGGCTCATTATTTCCTTCCTGAAGTGTCCCTCTCTTACACATCATCCATTTAAAAGAGAGGAGAGGTTATCAAAGACTTATTAAGGATAAACAACGATTACTGTTTTGACAAAAACCAAACACTTCTGATAATACTTTGTTCATGAAAATTACTCACTGCTCTTTCATTTCTTAAAAAAAAAATAGACACAAAGGTCTCTTTTTGTTGAGAATATTTCCATTTTGAGCAGTTTTGTACACAAAAGAATAATTACACTCAAAGGGCTAGACTGAGTCCTGTTCACTTTTTTTTCCTAGTAAAAAAAACCAACCAAACAAACAACATATAAGGATCCCATGAAAAGAAGGACCTACAGGGGGACCAGTCCTCCCTACATATAAAATACATACAACTTTGTTTCAAAAAAACATAGTCAAACTCAAAATGATGTGTACACTTCCACATCTACAGTAGACTGAAAGAATTTGGAATTTGTCCAGCCATCCAAAGAACAGTGATGTTTCCCTTTATTTAGCACATATTTGTATACTTTGGTTGAACCTGGTGGAATGATCTTTCCTAGATAACCGACTTTTATGGTGCTGCATGCAGATAGGAGAGGCTCCCATGGTCCGCTTTCCAAGTGCAAAGCAAGGAGAAGGCTATGTTTGTTCATGTTCCCTGACATGATCAAAAGAAGGGCAGGAAGCATCTGTGAAAGCATAAGGAGTTGGCAGGAGGGCAGCAGCAAATTGCCACATATGTCTGCAAGACTAAAGGGCAGGAACTCTATCACTGTTTGTGGGGCAGTACGTCCAGCATCGACAGCTGGGGTCGGGTGGGACTGTGAAGGCAGCGGCAGAGGGTGGGACACTCTCAGGTGGTCAGAAACACTGTGAGATGCTGAGAAAGAGAAGTTCAGGGGGGATGTAAGGATGAAGGGGAGAGAATGTGCCACCTAAGAAATGGAAAAGAAGATGCAGAGAGTCTTCTAAAAGTGACAGTTCTGGTACGTAAACAGGTTTAGCGTTGTCTGTACGATTTGTACAACCCCCAGCTATAGATGATTAAAGACTGTGACAGCACCACGTAGTCATCAGTATTTTCTCCATATTGGATTTCAGCACAGAGCTATCGCTACAATGCTTTTAGCCCACCAGACACAGAAAATGGATGAATAGTTGATATTTAAAGCAGAATCAGATACTAATGTTACTCTATGTCCAAGGAACTTCACAACGCAATATTCCCTTATCTCACACATGAGGTATGAAATTCTCATTTTGTAGGTAAGGACTGAGGTTCAGAGGCTTTAATTCATGTACCTAATGTGCTACAGGAAGCCCTTGGTAATACTGTAAATTGAGATATGTCACACTCCTAGGCTAGTGTCCTACTGACAAAGCAAGGATTCGGGACAAACACGGTGCAAATCCTGTTAAGCACTCTCTCATCTACTTGTGGTTTTTCGTCCATGCTGTGAAGACATATACTCTACTTTCTTCACTTAGGTCATAATGTAATGTAAAGCACACAAATCTCAGTTGGAAATTTGTCAAGTACATTTTGAGGGAAGAAAAGGAAAAAAAAGAAAAAATAAAGATGTACTCTCATGCAATTGGCTTGCACCTAAGTTGACCTTATTGTTCGTATGTCAGAAAAAAATCAGTAACTAGGAATTTTCTGACAACACATTTTATAATGAAGCCCTTGTTGGAAAACACTTTTCCTATCAAATGCCTGGTATTTCTGCAGCCAGAAACAAGCACAAATTTGGCACTCATCAAAGATATCAGAGATGCTGTTTGAACTGCCAGTAGATTTTATCAGAAGAGGAATATTTTTTAAAAAAACAACCAACGTTACAAACTAGTTGTAACATTCAGTGAGGATGGTCTCCAGAATTAATTCGTATGTTCTCTTGTCACAGGCATGGGAGAGAAGACCTGTAGTGGGAAAGGTGACGCACCTTCCTCCAGCCGCAAGGCTGTGTGCACACACCGTGCTAGGTAGCTACGCAGCTCCTGGAACCACTGCAGAGGAAAGGTGGACTAGGGATACAAAGTGACATCAGCAGGCAGAATAAAATGACAGAAGGAAAAGGCTCTTACTGTCACATTGAATCAGGATTAAACTGTGGCATATGGTAACTGCACATGAGATGTTATACCCTCTTGGCACAGACCCTGGATACAGAAGTGGAAAGGGAGGGTCTGTGTTTAGTTATTGGGCACTGCTCTGTATTAGGGGAAGAGAACTGGGCTGGAAAATAATAACTAGCAGAAGTACTAGTATTGAAATATACATTTTAAATCACTTATCAGAAAAACCCAAGGAATTTTTTTTAAAAAAAATCCCTCTCTATTTCCTTTTTACTTCAACTGAGGAAAATTTTACTATTGGATCCTCCCGGCCATCCCACCTCATTAGAGCTTGGAAAGAGGAAGGGGGAAAAAAAAGTCATCTTTTGCTCCGCTTTCCCCAGGGAAGTGTCCGTACCAACAGCTTTTGCAGGCAGGGTATCACTGCACCTGAGACTCCTGAAATTAGGCACAGCTGGGCGACTGAAGCCAGCTTTCAGGAAGTGGCTGGCAGAACGAGCTTCTTCAGGCTAACGAGGGAAGGAGCAAGTGATATGAGAGGTGAACTAAGCCAAAGTTTCACTGGAAAGCCTAGCTTCTCCATCTGCCTATTGCTTAGCTACAGCTATGCTTTCATGTTCGCTTCAGTAGTTATGGGCACAAATATACATTCCTTTAAGAAATAACTCCAGTCTCTTTGGTTGTGCTAAGTTTCTAGCAAGCTTATCTTATTTCCGATGGCCTGTGCGTTACTCTCTTTTGGCATGTGTTTAATATAGGATATCCAAGATTCATATTAACAAAGTAATTTATTTAAAAAAATTAAAAATAAAACAAAACTGGAAAATGAGCTAAAACATCTTACTAATGTAAAATGTCTGAAGATAAAAGAAATTAAAAAATGTACACAATAAGAATATAATTAGTACTATGCGACATGTGGTGAGATTTCTGGTTTTGATCGTTAGTATTCCTACAGCTTTGTCAGCCCAGGAATAATAAGGATAATGGGGTGCTCTTCTCTAACTGCAGTCACAAGGTATGGAAATTAAAGAAATCTCTACAGAGTCTGAAATCTGAAACTATAAATAACCATGAAAGTCCTTCTGGACTCTGGAATGAACTAATGACATGTGCACTTTTTCTGAGAGGAAAAAAAAGCAGCACCCAGCACCACGCCAAGTGTCTTGCTACTGGTGTGTAACATGCTCTCCAGCTTCCAGTCTTACTCTGACTATGGAACGAGTGAAAGCGCTTCAATGCACAAGGATCTAAGGTTTTACATGGCAAGTCTATCTAATTCATATTTTCTGCCCCACAATTTTTTTTCCATGTAGATTGTCCTGTATAGGTCCCAGCTCTATGGGAAGACAGACACAGAAGCATGGACCCCAAAAGGAGTAATGAACATGCTGTAAATGTGACAAGAGGGTGCTACAGAAACCTCTCCTTAATTCTGTGGCGTGGGATGACTCATTAAGGAATCATTTTAAGATTAGGTTGAGAGCAGGGAAGAGGCACCTGTGGCTCAGTGGCAGGAAGAATGGAGAGACTCTAATAGGACCTTGGGTTGGAGACCTTGAAAAGAACAATCTTTCTGATGTACAGCATAATTTTTCTATTTCTTTTCTGGGAATTACAACAGCTGTCTTCCCAGAACTGTTATATACCATTTATTTTAAAACACCTTTTAATTTCTGAAGTGAATTATTTGCTATAAAAGACTTTTTAATGACATTTTTTGATCCCTCTGTAAGAAATAAGGCAAACATATTATTGCATTCATGACACATAAAATGTAATTCTTACTGGACTGCCAGAGTGACTTCATCTGTGTCTTATCTTTTCCTATGAACAATAGCAGAAATTTAACATTTTCTCACCATGATTCTTATACAACCATTTTCAAAAATTCTATCTTAGCAAATAAACTGCAGCTTAACAGTGTAGCTTGGGAAAAAAAAGGAAAAAGAAACTTAAAAGCATGTTTACATGAATACAATGATGAATTCCTCTTTTCAGACAAAATAAAAGAAAATAAGGGGATTCTGAAACAATGACATAAACAGCTTCCCTTTTCTACTTTTTCTTTAACAAAGAGGAATCAAAAAGTTCCCTTCAGTCAACACTAAGATTCTGAAGGTGTTTTTTGTGGAAAGATTTTTGGGAAAACCCCTAGTTGCAGAGATGGAGAAAGTATACAGATGGAAAACAGCCACCTCACTGAATGCACTTTTTACTCTTTTACTTTCTAACGTCTAGGAAATGTTTATAATACTCAGTCATCTAACACTATTTCCTGTTATCTCAATTTTTAATATTTCCTCAATACACATAAATTTCACAAGATCCAGCTTGCTTTAACCAGGCTAAGCTGTCATCTGAAAAACTTACAAACAGTAATTGGAAGTAATTTTTTAAAGAGTAACATTAGCTTAAATAAACAACTCCCAAAGAGCATTTGCAAAAATAACCCATGCTCCTCATAACTTTTGCACAGCTTTGAGTTTGGACAGTGGCAGAAGGGATTCCTGCGTTACCCTCAGGACTCTCAGACCTTTTGTTGAAGTACCATCTGTAAATATAAGAATATATATTCGCTCAGAAAAAAACCCTAGTGCAACAGGACAGAATATGAGGTAAACCTGTAACTGGAAGCAGTAACCCATGTGGCGGCTTGCCCACTGGGAACCCTGGGGAAACCATTCACTTCATTCCACATGTGGCTAATGCATCTCTGCAAAGGTCCCTCAAACTAATTGATATGTGGGCATTTTGATTGCAAATATAGCTGTTAGCAAACCTGCATTTTTGCAGAGTTTCTGTTTAAATAGCTCTTAAAGTGGGGCATCTAATTTGTCCATTTTTTATAACCTTGGTTAAATTTTTTTTATCAGCGGTGAAGGGAGTACAAAAAGCCAGTGAAAGAATAAGATAATATAGAACAACCTTGTAAGAATTACAAGACAGAAAAACCTCTGAAACAACTCTGACGAATGACTGTGGCTCTAAAGGACAAGCTATGTTTTAGATCAATTCATTATTTCAATTGATAGCTGCAAAATAAAGAATAAAGTAAGAGCAAATATTTACGTGTATATTTGTGTGTAACTGATTCATAGCTGATAGATGACTATATGTATACATAACTACATACATACATAACTATGAGGTCAATTCTGACATCCACTCACCCTGATCTTTTTTTTTCTCATCTTACTGTCATAAATCAACTTATATTAGTGGAATCTGACATATTAAGCATATACCTCAAATTAAATTAATTGAAAACATTCCATCTTAGGTGTACATTGCTTTAGTTTATGTTTGTATTCTTACGTCCTTAAAAGAGTTAAACATGTCTCGATATTAAGATTTTTAAAATATACTGGAAATAATGAATTTTAGTTAAAAAAATAGGGAATGACAGAGTTGATTTAACTGGACATCTTTTATGTGGAAATTGCACAAGGTGTAGATGAAATGGAACAGTTTTCATTATTATTTTATTTTTTAAATATCACTTATTATTATTTATTATATCCCCTATCTTCCCTATTCAAATTGTGCCATGTTTGGATAGTGATCATTGATTTCAGAAGTCTGGACACTGGTAACATTTAGATTGCATCTTCTAACTTCATTGACTAAAAATAATCAAGGTGTTCTGAAAATGCATACTTCATTTAAAAATATTTCTATGTGTCTCTTGAAAATTCATAAAATAGTATAAATTATTAGAAAGTATTGTTTGATACTGAAGAACAGAGACTGGAAAGCATGTAGGCTATTTATAACAGTGCTTACGGAAGGAAGGTTTTCCACTTAATTTCTGGTTTGATAAGGAATGGAAATAAAGGTGGTGTCTTTGAATACACTATAGATGAAGCAAATTAACAGATACTAAAAGAATTTGAAGTTTTGTATTAGTTTGACCTTTCTCTTGTCTGTCTTCATGGTATTATCTTTGTGAATAAAATAATTCACAGAAGTTCAGGAAGAAGATTATTTTTGTGCAACAAGGATTTAATCATGTAATTTCATTGAATTTGAACTAAGTTGGTTAAAAAAGATATAGCATAGAGAAATAGAAGGAAGGCAGAGTGAAAGAGAAAATTAATCTTTTCTGTGGAGGCCATGTACAACATTATAATAAATACAAAAAAGAATGTTTTGCTGCAATAATAATTCCTATTAATGGCCTGATAAGCATTTAGAATGTTCAGAATATATCTGTATATCATCTAAGTTATTGTCTACTGATACAAAAAAATAAAAATATTATTTGGCATGTTGTTTTTTCAAGAGTTAATATTTATAACCATTTTGAACCATTTAGAATAACATACCTTGTCTGAGGCATGCTACGATATCTTCACAGAGTCTAGTACTTTCAAAGCTGAATGTAAAAGCGGCCAAAAAAGGATACTGCACAACAGATATGTAATTATTATTAAAATTTGAATACCAGGAGTAAAGACATAGTAGGTAGACAATGTAATGACACCTAGTGGACTGAGTTAAAAGAAAAACTTTGTCATCCGGAGTAGCTACCTAATTCAATATCATTCAAAGTAGTCCCATGACTTTATTATGTAGATACACCATCTGGAAGGCTAGTTGATAAGGTTGTTATATGTACCATAGCGATTTAAACCTGAAATCCATAACAAAGTTCTTGGACTCATTCTGGAGACAGTTTGCATTAAATGGACAAAATCCATAACTACAAAGAATTAATAACTGTTCAACAGACAAGACAAAAATCTTTTGTCAGGAGAGCTGGGTGGCTCTGCCATAGGTTCTTTGCTGCATGTCCTGAAAAGTGGATTGACGTCATTTAAACTTTAAAAAGAAGTTTAAAAATTATGTAAAATATCATTATCAGTAATTCAGTTCAACTGTTCACCCTGTGTGTGGGTTGTTGGAGTTCAGTCAGTTGATTTTATCATGTTTATGATTTTGATTTGGTTTTATTTTTTATTTCATTGACAGTTTTTAGCATGACAAAGCATGCCCCTGCTGTGTGTGGGTTTTCCTACAGTGCAGAAGGGACTGAAGTGTGTTTCAGAAAGTGGTGGAACTAGCATGAGGTAGGTGGCTTCAGTGCTAGAGAAGTCTAAAAATGGCTGTGCAGAACTCACTACGGGCAGCAAAATTTGCCTTCTGAAATTAGTGCAGAGATGTAAGGAGGTTTAACTGAGCTGGGAACAATTTGCCTTTGCCTGAACATACAAAGGGAAATTCCTGAAGATACATGGCTTTGTCTTTAGATCCCAAAATGTGTTAAAAATTAAATTCCAGCAGACTATTCCAGGACATCTGACAGAAAGCTTGTGGCAGACCGTGGTTGAGCCCAAACCTGTCATACAACTTCATCTCGTTTGTCCAGCAGATGGAAATTCTTCTTGAAGTTATGAGTTTCTATGGGTTAAGAAGGGTTTGTACATTATGTCAAAAACTATTGCATAAGGTAACAGTGATCTAGACATGGGTGTCTTCACAGCCATGTAAATATAGTTGTCTATGAACAAATATAGAATATTCTTCATATTCAGACTCTTGATTGACTACATGAATCAGTGCTAAAAATACAGTTAATCACTTTCTACTATTTTGCAACTGACAGACCAAATGTGACAAAGATTAGCCCATCATAATGTGTTAAACATGCTCTAAAGTTCCCACTGAAATGTATGATTCAGCTGCTTTGATATGCATGTTTTGCTGAAACAGCACAATTAGTTATCTTCAGAAAAGTGTACAATTGAAAGAGCAAAGTCTGCTTTTGATCACCACTTTGAAAGCTTCATTAGCACAATTTTATTCAGAGCTGCAGCTGCTTCTCTTTGGTGGTTGAAACTAATCAATCAAACTGCAAACTTATACTTCTGAAAGACTACAAAACAGCATCCAAGTATCAGTATATTTTTGGTGTGGCTTTAAAGCACACTAATAAGGAACAGAATATGTAATTCTCTTTATACTAAATACACTATTCACAGCAATGACAGTTAATTAGTAAGTAAAACACAAAAGTAAATATTTGGCAAGATTACAACTTTTAAGAAATGGAGTATAAATGAACTACTGGGGTAAGTAACAGATGTTTCCATATTGTGTACCTGACAGGAGGGCTTTTTAAATGAGGTCAGTGACAAATTCTTTAAATTACGGTTTTTGTTTTCATTCAGGTCAGAAAGGATTACTAATTTGTCCCCTGTGACAGTCTGTAATTTATTAACTGGAAGCTGCTCTACAGTTTGTTTTTATCTCTTTACTGCCTCAGGCTACAGGCATAATTGAGGCTGCCAAAAAGCAGAACTAACTGGGAGGAAATTGTGAAGAAATTTGTCTGGTGTTCCATCAACAAATGTCTACATACTAGTATGACCAAAAATTCTAATGTGATCTTTGGCTGGACAAAGTTGCCTTCCATCACTTGTATGGAAGATGATAACCCTTTATACAGCTTTGATGAGGATTTATGACTATGTAGAATCACCATAGAATCATAGAATGGTTTAGGTTGGAAGGGACCTTAAAGATCATCTAGTTCCAACTTCCCTGCCATGGGCAGGGACACCTCCCACTAGACCACATTGCTCAATGTCCCATGCAACCTGGCCTTGAACACTTCCAGGGATGGGGTCTCCACAGCTTCCCTGGGCAACCTGTTCCAGTGCCTCACCACCCTCACAGTAAAGAATTTCTTCCTGATACCTAATCTAAATCTACCTTCTTCCAGTTTGAAGGCATTACCCTTCATCCTATCACTACATGCCCGTGTAAAATGTCCCTTCCCATCTTTCTTGTAGGCCCCCTTCAGATACCAGAAGGCTGCTATAAGGTCTTCCCAGAGCTTTCTCTTCTCCAGGCTGAACAACCCCAACTCTCTCAGCCTGTCCTCATACCAGAGGTGCTCTAACCCTCTGATCATCTTCATGGCCCTCCTCTGGACCTGTTCCAACAGGTCCATGTCCTTCTTGTTCTGAGGACTTGAAAGCTGGACGCAGTACTCCAGGTGGGGTCTCATGAGAGCGGAGTAGAGGGGTAGAATCACCTCCCTTGACCTGCTGGTCATGCTTCTCTTAATGCAGCCCAGGATACAGTTGGCTTTCTGGGCTACAAGTGCACATTGCCAGCTCCTGTTGAGCTTCTCATCCACCAGCACCCACAAGTCCCTCTCCTCAGGGCTGTTCTTAATCCACTCTCTGCCCAGCCTGTATTTGTGCTTGGGATTGCCCCGACCCACATGCATGACCTTGCACTTGGCCTTGTTGAACTTCATGAGGTTTGCACGGACCCACCTCTCAAGCCTGTCCAGGTCCTCTGGATGGCATCCCTCCCCTCCAGCATGTCAACTGCTCCACACAGCTTGGTGTCATCGACAAACTTGCTGAGGGTGCACTCAAATCCCACTGTCCGTATCACCAACAAAGATGTTGGATAGCACCGGTCCCAGTACAGACCCCTGAGGAACACCACTCGTCACTGCTCGCCACTTGGACATTGAGCCATTGACCACAACTCTTAAAGTGCGACCATCCAGTCAGTTCCTTATCCACCAAGTGGACCATCCATTAAATCTATGTCTCTCCAATTTAGAGACCAGAATGTCATGCAGGACAATGTCAAATGCCTTGCACAAGTCCAGGTAGATGACATCTGTTGCTCTCCCCTGATCCACTGATGCTGTAACCCTGTTGTAGAAGGCCACCAGATTTGTCAGGTGTGATTTCGCCTTAGTGAAGCCATGTTGGCTATCACCAATCACCTCCTTATTTTCCATGTGCCTTAGCAGAGTTTCCAGGAGAATCTGCTCCATGATCTTGCCAGGCATAGAGGTGAGACTGACCGGCCTGTAGTTCCCCAGGTGTTCTTCGTTACCCTTTCTAAAAATGAGGGTTACATTTCCCCTTTTCCAGTCAGTGGGAACTTCACCAGACTGCCACAACTTTTCAAATATAATGGAAAGTAGCCTAGCAACTTCATCTGCCTGTTCCCTCAGGACTTGCAGATGGATTTCATCAGGTCGTATGGACTTATGCACCTTCAGGTTCTTTAGATGGTCTCGCACTTGATCTTCACCTGCATTGGGTGGTTCTTCATTCTCACAGTTCCTGCCTTTGCCTTCTGTGACTTCGGTGGTGTGGCTAGAGCCCTTGTCAGTGATGACTGAGGCAAAAACGTCATTGACTGCCTCAGCCCTGTCCATATCCCAGGTGACCAGGTCTCCTGTGTCCTTCTGGAGAGGGCCCACATCTTTCCTAGTCTTCCTTTTATCATTGACACACTTACAGAAGTTTTTTTTGTTGCCCTCGATGTCCCTGGCTAGATTTAAGTCTGTCTGGGCTATAGCTCACCTAACCTGATCCCTGGCTACTCGGACAGTTTCTCTGTATTCCTCCCAGGCTACCTGTCCTTGCTTCAACCCCCTGTAGTCTTCGTTTTTGATTTTGAGTGTGTCCAGGAGCTCCTTGTTCATTCATGCAGGCTTCCTGGCTTTTTTGCCTGACTTATTTTTTGGGATGCATCACTCCTGAGCTTGGAGAAGGTGATCCTTGAATACTAACCAGCTTTCTTGGGCCCTTCTTCCCTCCAGTGCGGTATCCCATGGTACCTTACCAAGCGGATCCTTCAAGAGGCCAAAATTTTCTTTCCTGAAGTCCAGGGTAGTGAGCTTGCTGCTCACCCTACTCGCTGCCCTAAGGACCTTGAACTCCACCATCTCATGGTCACTGCAGCAAAGGCTACCCTTGGGCTTGATATTCCCCACTAGCCCCTCCCTGTTGGTAAGGACAAGGTCCAGCATAGCTCCTCTTCTCGTTGGCTCCTCTACCACTTAGAGAAGGAAGCGGTCATTGACGCATTCCAAGAACTTCCTGGATTGTTTGTGCCCCACTGTCTTGTACCTCCAACAGATATCAGGGTGGTTATATATATATAAAGCAGCAAATTATATTTTCATAGAATCATAGAATCGTTTAGGTTGGAAAAGACCTTTAAGATCATCCAGTCCAACCATTGACCCTACTCTACCAGGTCTGCCACTAAACCATGTCTCTAAGCACCACATCTACACAACTTTTAAACACATCTAGGGATGGTGACTCAACCACCTCCCTGGGCAGCCCAGTCCAATGTTTGAGAACTCTTTCCATGAAAAATTTTTTCCTAATGTCCAGCCTAAACGTCCCCTGGTGCAACTTGAACCCGTTTCCTCTTGTCCTATTGCTAGTTACTTGAGAGAAGAGACCAGCTCCCATCTCACTACAGCCTCCTTTCAGGTAGCTGTAGAGAGCAATAAGGTCTCCCCTCAGCCTTCTCTTCTCCAGACTAAACCATCCTAATTCCTTCAGCTGCTTTTCATAAGACATGTTCTCCAGACCCCTCACCAGCTTTGTTGCCCTTCTCTGGACACGCTCCAGCACCTCAATGTCCCTCCTATACTGTGGCACCCAAAACTGAACACAGTACTCAAGCTGCGGCCTCACCAGCACTGAGTACAGGGGCACGATCACTCCCCTACTCCTGCTGGCCACACTGTTCTTGATACAGGCCAAGATGCCATTGGCCTCCTTGGCTACCTGGGCGCACTGCTGGCTCATGGTCAGCCAGCTGTCCACCAGGACCCCCAGGTCCTTTTCTGCCAGGCAGCTTTCCAGCCACTCCTCCCCAAGCCTGTAGCGTTGCCTGGGGTTGTTGTGACCCAAGTACAGGACCTGGCACTTGGTCTTGTTAAACCTCATGCAGTTGGCTTCAGCAGCAAAATTGGCCCATGGGGAGTAGGCTGATTCCATGATGACTTGCTTGGGATGCCACTGCACTACACCTAGCCATTTCATCTGGGCATCTCAGCCCAGAGATAAAGCTCTGACTTTATACAGTCAAATTTGAAGTAATGAAAAACAGCAATAGGAAGGAAATTTTGCAATGTTAACAAAGTATCAAACACTGCAGGTAATCAGTACAAAACCATTGTTGCATGGAAATTTAAGATAATGTAGATGTCTCTGTTTTCATTACATGCATTCAAAATAGGTACAGTAAGACTGAAGACAGCTGAGACTGCAGACATGTCATATGCCTTGTTCTAAAGCATCTTTAAAGGTGCAAAAGAAGCAGACATACGAATTCATCATTTTTAGGCGGATGATTGAGGAGTTGCAGTAATTTTAGCAAAATCCTTAACATTCTGCAGTCATTGAGCTATTTGATAGTGTCAATGCACTATGAAATAATGTAACATGACAATAAATTCTTTTGTAGATCTGCAGGTCAAAATCCTTGTATATCCCTGCCTCAATTCTCTGAAAACAAACTGTCCACTGATGAGATTTCCTTTATGGTAATCTGTTTTATAGTACCAAACCCACAAACTGGTAGTGATTTGTGGTATTGTTTTCTCAGCTTCGGCAAAGAAGCCATAATAAATCACACAAAACTAAAACCTGTGGCCTGCACATATTAGGAAGTTACAAGGCACTGAAAAAAGCCTTTCAAAACGGAAACAGGCAACATGAAATCCAATAATACTTTCTTGGAAGAACTTATGCAAGTGAATAATCCCTGTTCTGATACATAGTTCAGCTAGCCCCTGGGATAAGTAAATGCTATATGAATGAAGAAAAACTTGTAGTATCTCAAATAGTGATTTTTATTAATATAACAGGCCTATGAATAATGAGGTAAAGTCCTCCCTTCTATTTCGCTCTCCAAGACTGTTTTCAAACAGTGATTTGGTACTGTCATAGGCAATCTAATAAAAGAAGATATATTTTTTTTCAGATACCATTAAAGTAGCCTGTATAATTTTTTAAAAGCAATTTGCATCAGACGTTTTATTGTTCCAGAATTTTCATAGATGCCAGCTACTATAAAATAATGGGCAGGTTACTCACAAACACAGGCTTCAGACAAACAATTTTCCCAGAAATCCGGATCTCATTCTGTCATTCAGAAAGAACTCCCATTTTTCTAATATGTAGAAATCTTCACATTTAGCACAACATGTACACCTATGATCAGAAGATGTGTTAATTTAAATGAACAGCAAGAGGTCCAGCAGAGTTTGACCCTTTTCACTGATATTCCTTTGAGGATAACATAAGTAATGAATGGGGGTGATTTAATTAAAAAAATGAACTCTTCCTGGTTATGCATGATTAAGTTCACAGACCAATAAAGATTAACACTTAACATTTGCTTGTTTTAACAATGCTCCACGGGCCTGTAGAGCTGTGTGAGGACAGCATTTTCTCCTGTAAGAGCTAACAGTATTACAGTGGTGGAGCCAGGCTGACTCTGAAAATGGCTGGTATGTGGAGAAGATTTTTGGGCGAAAAGTTATCATGGGCATTAAAAATCATTCTAAGACCTTAGAAAATTTCTTTTTACATTTCAAATGAGAAAAAGAAAAAAAAAAAACCAAAACCCCCAAACTAGTCAGGCTTTTGATGTCATCATTCTCATAACAGATCTCACCACCAAAGTTACAGCATATATAACTGTGTCAACAGGGCACGGTTTCTTAATCTTTCCTATTTATGTTCAATTTCATATGTATGCTAGTAAGTCTGGATTAAGAAATGAAAACCCCATTTTTTTCATATATATTCAGTGTACATGATCCAGATAGAGAAAAAATAGATTGTCCCCATTGCTGGAAATTAGTTTAACTGCTAATAGTTAACAGAAATACGATATTGTTCTGGTTTAGTTTTTTAAACATATATAAGGATAGATAATGGTGTCCTCAACACATGCAAATAATGACATTCTGCCCATGTGAAATTAAATAGCATTTATAACCTCATGAAACACTACCTTGATGCAGAATTCTAAAGCTGTAGTAAAAAGCCCTAAAATTAACGCAGTGTTTGTGCCCTTCAGCTTCAGAGATATAAAAGGTAAGCAACTAACTTAATGTAATCAGCTGATTTTCTTCTGGAGTTCCTAGTATCTTAATATCCTAACACCCTACTACAGGTGTAACAGTTAGATGTGGTGAAGTCCTTGTAGAGACACCTGTCTGCCTCTTGTGAATATTGCAGGACTTACACACCAGATTTTGTGTGTTCAGCTCACATCACAAGAACATAGTCCTTAAGACTCCTCAAACATATTAGACTATTAGACTTTCAAACATCTTTCACTACATATCAGACTATAGTACACTAATAAATAAATACTCATGTAGCTTACAGATTCTATGGAAAGCCTGAGTTACTGTCCCCAATCTAAAGACCTTTTCTGAGTATGAAGCAATTGTTCAAAAAATATTAAAGCTCCTAAGTGATGCTGTCTCTAAACAGACTCAGAAAGTTTGTTGTATCATAAGGAAATCCGAAGAGATTAGCAAACAACTGAAAAAGTCACAGTTGTGACTCAGCAGCTTCCACAGGAAATTTCAAAGTTTATGTCCAGCAATAATTCAGGAGTACACTGCAATATTTGACTGTCTCTGCTGCCTCAGGTGATGGAGGAGCTCGGGGAGGAAATTTTCATGTAGCCCATATAACTCCAGACCAACCAGATCTTTCACAGCAAACAGGCTTTTCTGTGAGTTGCTGAGTGCACTGCATTCATCTTCAGAAAGTATTTTGCTTTCCAGTGAATGGAAGCTGGACCTACAGACAAATTACATGCTTACAGAAAGATTTTCCATACTGGACTTTACAATCCTACCATCCATTTCACACACTTTAAATGAAGAACAAAATGTACACTAAATACTTGGGAGGAGTTCAGTTCTAGATGAAGCTTTATCAGGATTACAAAACTCCTTACTGGTGTGTCTTACAGTGTTGAAAGACTCTTCACATACAGCACCAACGACAGAAATATGTGTGTAGGAAGGGGTTTCTCCCCAGTAATCTGCTCTCAGGATTCACTTCTATTGTATTCAGCCAGTGACAATTTTACCAATGCAACCTCCCTTGGCAACATGATCTATTGCAGAAGTGATCTCATTGTTATGAAGACATTCTTAATATTAAATCTAACATTTGAGATGCAGTTCAACCATATTACTTCTTCAAAGTATTCATTGGAAAATTAGAATGAATGATCCCTCTCTCATTTTTTAAGAATCTCTTAGGCATATCATCCCTGAAGGGAATTAGTTCCTTTAACCATCCTCAATAGGTTTTTTCCTTTAATCAGATGTTCAACCATTTTGCTGCTCAACTCCCTTTTTTCTACACACCTAAAATGTGGCAATCAGAATTGGACATAGTGATACAGTGGATGCTTGATATAAAAAATAGAGATGTACACAACATATAAAGCTAATTAGGTTCTGAGTTTTAGAATTAAACCAGGTTTTTCGAGTATGTTGATCAGAAGAACAACAAAACAAAACAGCAAAAAACTAATGAATCTAAAATTCAGTGCAACTTACTGAAAATCTGTGTGAAAATGATAATAAAAGTAGACTAAAATGTAGAATTTTTCAAATGATCTTATATAACTTCTTTTTAAACCAGAGAAAACAAGCCAATATACCAAGAAAAAGAACTGATTTCATAGAATATTAGAATCATAGAGTCATTTAAGTTGGAAAAGACCTTTAAGATCATCAAGTCCAACCATAAACCTAACACTGTCAAAACCACCACTAAACCACGTCCCTAAGTGCATGTCTTGTAAATACCTCCAGGAATGGTGACTCAACCACTTCCCTGGGAAGCCTGTTCCAATGTTTGACAACACCTCCAGTGAATAAATTTTTCCTAATATCCAATCTAGACCTTCCCTGGTGCAACTTGAGGCCGTTTCCTCTTGTCCTATCACTTGTTGCCTGGGAAAAGAGATGGACACCCTCAACAACATTTCACAACATTTTCTTATCCCTGTCTTTGCACTACATCAGTATGGCAGAGATTTTATTTTAACAGAGTAAACATCTCTGTCCACACAACCTCAATGGAATAACGCTAGGTTAAGTGGGCTAGACCAAGTTACACATACTGAATATTTTGCACCATCTATGCTGTTCAGGCATGAATTTTGAACTCTGAGTCTTCCTACTCTACTAGAAAAAGAAGTCTATAACTGTTTTTATCTAACAATCACAAAAGGTACTACATGGTCATCAGCTGTCTGTTTGCTTGCCTACCTGGGGAAACAACATGTGGTCCTTAAGTTATACATGAGAAATCCATAATATCTCTGAGCTGCTGAGGTCATTTCTGTTGTTCATGAAGACCATGAGACAGTAGTCCAGGAAAGCTATTAGCTTCTTGCCTGGCTGGATTACAGTCAGACACACTATGCAGTTTGACAATGAAAGTATTTTCAATGGTAATTTTCACATCTCCACATAGTTAAATAAGCAGCACAACCCTGAACATACAGAGCTGTTAGCACAGACACTCCTCTGTCTCCTTTGTTCATTGCTCGATGTTATAGTAATTCAAAGGTGTATGGGGTTAGAGTCAGGCAAGGAAGCCAAGGGACAACCTAAATCAAGTTGACCTTTTTTTTTCCTGCAGATTTATTTATGTATAATATGCTGGTCCACTTTCCAGTTTGTGGCTTTTTTCTCTCTGCTGTCTAGTGCTCATACCTCAAAAGGTTTTTTTTCAAGATAATGTCAAATACAAGCCAGTGGAGGTTAAAAACAAGATCAAAACCAGAACTGGCAACGTTAGCAGGAAGGAAAGAATTTGTGTCTCTCCAGGCAGGAGTCTGTCTGTAGGCACTCCTGTCCAGGCACTCCTGTCTGTAGACATAGCAGTAACTGCTCTTCAATGTGTTATTGACTTCCAGAACTTTGCTCTGTCTTTTGGGAATATTCCACTGTCTGGATTTAAGACGCAAGCAGGACTCAGAGTCCTGAGTAAGAATAACCTATTAGCCACATCAGTGTCAACTCTGGATGCCAGAAATCTTTATTTCATTACTCCTATCCTCCCTCTGCCACCAGCCTGGTGTGAATTTGGGTGACCCGGACATTTATTTTCAAATTCTGCTAACTCTCTTTAGTCTGTCCCTCGTCTATCTTTACAGGTGGTAATCCTTATTTTCTCTTCGTCTTTGTACTGAAAGCAGAATACAAAAATTCAGTTTATCCATTTTCAAAGCTTTTGCTTTACAACCACTTCCTTAAGGTTTTCAGTGGTAAAACAGTTATACCTCATTCAGTTAGACTATTCTGGCATATAAATCCTCTGAGGATGACAAAGCAAGCCAGGATCTTGTTGTTCTCCATAGTTTGTAATAGTGGCTACTGGAGATGCAGCATGCTTTCCAGTCACACTATGCCACCAGTGATATCCACAAACAGAATATATGCATACATTGTATATAAAAAATAACAGAGGATAGGGACAGATTTCACACTTATTTACTTGAAAGTTCTCTACAGTGATTGTGTGAACAGGCTAACAAATTTGATAGTTTAATCCTTGGGGAGGTTTTTCCTGGATCTTTTCTTTGCAGGAAACGAGTTATGGGTTTGGCTTACTACAGACCCATGCACGTCAGCTGGGTACAAATTTTTTGGTTGGAACTAAAGAATTACCTGCCAAGCTTAATGGACAGTGAACTTCCCAGCTGGATATAGACTTTATGTGCTGAAAAAAAAAAAAAAGTGCAAGAATTGTGTAAAATGTCTGTGCAGACATCACTAATTATGCAACATAAAGTTGTATGGGCTTCCTACCAGCCTTAAACTACATCAAGAATTTTAAAAGAGCTGCCAAATTTCATATGCCACTAAATGAAAGTTCCAAAGTTCTGCAAGTTCCTACTAACAATAAAAGGTGCAGCTACAAAACCCTAGTGGGAAACTCAAATGAAGGCAAGTTATCCCAGTGTCAGAGACCTGGAGGCCTGCAGGGTGGAGATGGCCTCCTCTAGGCAGGGACAACTCAAGAGGAGCCCAAGCAGGAGCCTGAGCCTCACCCCCTGAGCTTTGCCCTGATACATCACCTGAGCAGAGCTGCCAGTGATGTCTGGGGGAAGAAGATCACAAGAAGCTGGTCTACAAATGATTTTTCAATGAATCAGCAAATCAAGTACATTCCCTAGGTTCTGATGAGTTAATGGAAGAAAACAAGTACTCTAGGCAAGCTTAAAGAAGACTCAGATACTTAATACTACTTTAAAAGAATTTTTAACAGAATTAGCATCCTAATTTTTACAGATTATGCTATTTAGAGTCATCTATGTATCAATTATATATCATGCAAACACACAGAGGTTGTTGCATACTGAAGTTTACCACATTCTCGTTCATGGATACACACATGCTCATTGATGAAATGGGGAGGGAAAATGGCTAAAGATTAAACTCAGTTTTGATAGAGACGTTAGAATTATATTTAAACATTTCATCAGAGTTACTGCTTCCTCATAAGAAGACACTCCATAGTAACAGCAGACTAAAGTTTTGCTGACTTGGCAGGAAGTTCTGGAAAACATGTTGCTGAAATACAACCAATAATTGTGACAGGGAAGTTGACAAGCCCAGTTACACTAACAGCTTTCCTCTGTCTTGTGTGTTGAGAGAATGAGAGGAACTATTACCTTCCAAATAAACTAGTAAATATTAAAGCCACAACATTAAAACAGAAGTTTCGCTTCTCTAACTTAGACTTATTTACAAAAAGAAAAATTTATAAATCGGTGCAAAGTTACTTATAAGGGTTTAAAAGTGTACAAGAGTACCAACACTAAATACAGTGATGGGGTTATTTTCTTTTCCCTCTGGTTTGGGATGTACAATAGCTGCTATAATTTTAATTTGCTCCAAATTTATTATTTATGATCTCAAAATATGATTCAGAAACCCTTTTAATCTCTTGCTACAGTGCCTTTACAAATAAAGTTAGAACTCTGTACATTTAAAATTGACAGAAACTTAAAATAATAGATATTAACCATTCACTTTTTTTTTTCAGGATTACCTTTTGGGGTCAGACCACCGTTACCAAAATGTATTGTTCAAGAGAATTTGTCACTCTTTTGATTAAGCCAAAACAATTACTGAAAGCATAGAGTATTCATTACACATCTGAAATCAATTTAAAAAAAGCAAAACTCCTCCCCATAAAATAACTAAAACAGCTGACTGATGTATCTCCAGACAGTATGTCTGTGGATTAATCTGAGAACTGTTCCTATAATGAGGGAAGATGGTCTGTTCATGTATGTACTGATTTTACATACTCAACAAGAAAATTTTCACTTTTGGCTTGCTCTTCCACTGGGAATATTGAAGCTGATGGGAAAAAAATGCTGTGAAAAAAAAAAATCCCTGTAGGAAAACTAAAAGAAGTTTCACTGCCTACAATATTTAACTGCAGAGGGCACAACACTAAAAGCTACAATCAAAATAACCCTCTCTATAGATGATTTTAATCTTGCATTCCTTTAAATAAGTGTCTACTGACAGAAAAAAAATTCACCAGCTCAAGCCAATATTCAGCAAGGTGATTAGACAAAGAAGCTAACATGTTAGAGTATGCAGATCCCATAGAGACTCGTATCTACTTACTATCTTACATCAAATTATACCTTTATCTTCCTCTCAGCTTCTAAGGTGACTCGGGGAAATTAACTACCAGAAGAACACTTGTTAAAACTTAAGCAAGGTGTGGTTGCATTGATGTTTGTGGAAATATGAGGAAGCATCTTCCAAGACTATGGCAATGGCCTAACTTTGGAAGACGGTTATGGCTACACCTGCCCCATGACATCTTCAGGATAAGTAGAGGGGTTTGCTTCTTGATTCTGCACTGGTAAAAGGCTAGTCAGGTATCAAGAGAGCAAAGCAACAGCCCAGGCCTGGCCAAGACTTCACACCTTCTCATATCAAAGTCCTGAGTAGACCATGTGCTTTGCGCCACGAGGCTTGATTACTCCAGCTCAGCACGCCCAGGTACAAAACACCCCTCTAGAAGAAAAGCCATAATTAGCACAAAATGCAAAAGGCCATCTGCTTAGCAACCATGAGAACACATTATCCCTCCTTCTGTACACTTTCTCCCAGATGAATTGAGAGATCAGCTCAATCTATCTGTTGCGATATCTAAAGCCATCTGTAGTAGTTCCCTTTCCGTGGCAGCTATCATCTCTCCCCTTGTAACCTGCCGCATTCTCCCATAATAATCAAACTGCTGACCCACACAAAGCCCCATGAGTGCAGGGGGCAACCTTTGTATTTCAGATGGAGCAGAGTATGACATTTCTGTTGCTAAGATGCAAAGAGGACACCAAATAGCACAACTTCCAGAAACAAAAGTTCAATATTTCCAAAAGGCAGCTGTCCTTTCAAAATCTTTACATAGAAAAAAACCCCCAGCCTCATCCTCCCTGACATAAAAGATCAAACAATGAACTAATAGAGCTAATTTTACAGGCTAGAGATATTTCTATTATAAATCCAGACAGCAGAAATTTGTCTAATATAATCTGACCTCTTGCACAATACAGGCCAGGAGACTTCATTGTATTTCTTTCCACTTGAAATAAAAATTATCTTCTGCACATATTAAAAAATCAAATCCTCATTTAAATGTTATTTAAAAAAAAAAAAAAATCTCTAATTGCTATTCTTTCCAGACAAAAATTCATACGTATTACAGGAATTCAATGTTTTGATAGATTCACTTTATTCTCCACTGCACTGCTCTTATGTAAAATATTATCTGCCAATTAAGAGAAGTATTAAAAAATTATTACTTGGTAAAATCAATTTTGTATATGCTAGACTTCTAATCTACACCCTTCCTGAACTGGAGGTTCAGAAAGCATGTGGAAACAATACTAAGGTAGTTGCAAAATAAGTTTACTTATATACCAGACAGAGAACATAACTGTTAGTTACATGCATCAGTACAAATGTAATGATGCAGCCATTTATAATGAGGCACAACCAGCAAATCTGAAAACATTTTAATTTAAAAACATAAAGGCGAGAACTATGTCTGCCCTAACTAAAACTTTTAAATAATAAATAAAAAGGTTATAGCAAATGACTGGACCCAAAAACATTAAGCTCTCAAAAAACCACTGACACCTGCCCCACTTCCAATCCCCCCTCCACACCACAACCCCATTTTTAGACTCTAAAGTGCTTTGCTTCATTAAATGAAACGTAGAAGTTTAAGCTTTTTTCATCTTCTGTATTTTTCTGTGGATTTTTTTCAGAACACATACAATTTATGGTGTAGCTCAATCTAAGTATATTAAACATATGAATAGAGGACAAAGTAAAATTGTTTCTAGATTTTCACTGTGAGGATTTAAAACTATGGGAACACTTAGTCAAGAAAAGAACCTTAATATCTTTATTTATACTGATACTGTTCTCTTGTTCTACAAAGACATTAACCATAAACACAAATGAGCCATGCTATTAATGATTTACTGAAGTTGGTTTTTATTATATTATCGCTGTTTTCATTTTGAGGACTTTCATGACTCATTAAATCAGCCAACTGTGTGCACACAGTAGAAAGTCAAGTAAGAGGAAATTATTTAAAAGAGATGTAGGTTTGTTAATAACAGCAACAACAGAAAACTCACTATAAATGTTAACTTCTCATTAAAAATTGATATTGTCTTTATGCTGACTGTTAAATCTTTTTCTATGAACTGAATAGTTACTTGTCCATGTCAACATAGGATGCTGTATTTCTGATCATTGGCCCATTTACAATCCATGCTGTACTAAAACGTAAGCACATTTTAACTTACGAGGAAACAATTTTAACACAAATACAGAAATGTTGTGCCAACCTGAGAACATTTTTATTTTATTCCTTAGACAATTAAATCCGCACAATATGATTTAATCTAAGTATCAGCAATTGGGTGTAATAAAGATTATAAATACAAACTGCTTAGATTAATGTAAAGCCTGGATGCTGGCAGTGCAATTATCTTTTGCAATCAGCTGTCATTCTTGTTTTATTCAAGATAAATAGTAAAACTTCTAATAATTTTAATTTCCATACAGATTTTTGGAAGAAAAAAGGCAAGAGCAAAGACAACAAAATACACAAATAAAACTCTGTTGTATTAATAGTAGTGATTATTTCTTTTCTCAAAAATTTTAGCAATATTTGGCCTTGCAAATATTGATGCTAATATACGAATATCAGAATTCAGTAGTTTGTTTATTTAATTGTATATACATTTTAAATGCAAATGGGGGGAAAAAAAAGCTACTAGGTATTCAGAGGGATACATTCTTAAAGGAGTTTTAGTGCTAAATATCCAACTCTCCAATGAGAATTATATACAATTATTTGAGGGTCCTTTCAACATTTCCTGAAGGTTACATTAAAAATTCCTTGTGCTTTTATAATTCATTCTTCATTTAATTCATATAATTCATTCCTTTCTATAGAAACAAGAATTTGTGAAACATACCAAGATGTAGAAATATAATTCCTAGCAGGAATTTATGCAAAGGGCTAAGTGTAATATGGGCTTGGGGAAAACTTTTCAGGGTAATAGATAAGACCACAGAGATATTCAGCAAAGATTAAAATCATTGCTATATGTAAGGATGCATTTATTGTCATTAACACAGCCTTGAAGAAGTGGGTATTAAATAGAAGCACACTCGTGTAAATTAGCTGAGGAAAAATATTCTGCATGCAGGGGATGACTTGGAAGAAAGTGTTTTGTATTTCCAGACTGATGCTGTGCCTAGAATTCAGAAAGGGGGATAAATGATATTGAGACATAAACTAGGTGCATTTTCAAGTGTTTCCAATGAAAATATCTTAAAAAAAGATAAAATGAAGTGTTAGATATGACTATTATATGTGGCAGACGGTTGATGTCAGAGTGGATTTGTTTATAATAGATTAATTTCTGTTTAAATGATGAATGGAGGTATTTGTGTAGATAATGGCCTTAATGATATATAATAATTAATAAATAACAGAAGCAGTCATTACATCTGTACTACAGCAAGTTTTACAGATGGATAGGAGAAGACCTGTCAAATAAAACAGCTGGTGCTGAAGACCTGACATACACACACACACACACACACACACACACACTCTTCAGGTTCTGTTTTGTGTGCGTGGAAGACTGCCCTTTTTAAAAAACAAACAAAACCCTTCATATGAGCCCTATTCTGATCCCATAGATTGAATGACCATTTACAGCTTTTACAGCTGCAGTGTATTAACATGTACAATATAATGTGAGAATTGATATTTATTGGTTGGAAGATGACTTAAACTCACAGCTCCTCAAGTATATTTTGTAATCCTTTTCCCATCAGTATAGCATTTAAACTAGGTAGATAACATCAGAATTCTTTTTTGGCTTGTTTGGACTAAAATGTTTTGGACATTTTTTTCATAATTCTGTATGATGTCACAGACTTCAAGGTTATTGCTTGACCAGTTGCTGTTCAACAACTGTTTAACAACCCCAGCGTAAAAACAGTAATGGCAATATATTGTGAAATGGGGCTGATCACAATGTCTCTGCTTCTTCAGACTTATACAGACCATAAAGAGTTATTAACAATTTTTAGGGTACTGTAGTCTAAATATGGAAATCCACTATGGCATTTGTAGTTACATGACACTTTTAGTTCAGTGCATACTTAGTGAATTATCAACATGTGAATTTCTATTTTCAATTCGAAAAACAAGCAAACAACTTTACCATGATATACTTTTGGCTAGCTTTACATTTCACCAGGAGAAAATAAATAATTTTAGTTTACTATGTTTATTGTATAATAGTATTGCAGTGATATAGGTTTGTTTCCAAACAAATTACCAAATTTAAGAGTTTATTAAAAAAAAAAAGTGGAGAATAATTTAAGCAAATTGTTACAGAACAAAATAACAGAATAAATATAAACAAAACCAGTTTCCTCTTAGAATGTATTTTTAAACTTCAATTTTAAAATTTAATTATTTGCATTGGCTGTATCACACAATACCTCTCTTGAGACTAGCTGTGACTATTATTATCACTAAATATCATTATTTCAGATAATTAAAATAAATTAAATCATATTATTTTGTCATTTGGGGAACAGTGTGGACTGGATTTTTAATAAAATAAACAAATAAATAAATAACAAAAATAAATAACTAACCGCTATTTAAATGTGAGCTGCAGACTATAGTTAAAAAATGTATAACAAATACCACTCTACAACACGTGAAACATAGTTATGGAGAAAATTACCCCTAAACTCACTCTTTGAACTGTAATTTATGTGAACTGTAGTGCTTATTAATTAGTTTCCACAGTACATTGTTAAATCAACATTTTTTTAAAATAAAAAAAATAAATGGAAACAGCTTTGATATTATTTTGCACTATATCTATACTCATTATAGCTTTTTTGTGCATACTGGATAATATAGGCACACAGCAAAATAACAAGTAATACTGATCTAAAAGCCAGAACATAATACTTTAAACCACTTTCCCTCTCTTCTTTCCAAAGAGACTCTTTTAATGTAGTGTTTAAATCTTCCCTCCATTTCATCTAAAACCCTTTGGTTAATAAAGCAGACAGTTATGTTGAAGCTGATAGTATGTTCTACCCTGGGTTTACAGGTCTCTAATAGTCCGTTTCGCTGAAAAGGAACAAAAAGAGAGATTTATCAAATGTGGTATTTTGAAATGGCACTGAGAGCTGCACTAGAGGCATCATGTTGTAACTCATACATAACACCAGTTTCGCCAAACCAAATAGTTTTCTGGATGCATAAATAAAACTACTAGACTGATGCAGACAAGTTTAAGACAAGCCACTTGGAAAAAACAGCAAAAACCCTGACTTTGAAGAGAAAACATCTGAAAGATCACCAAACACAATACTCTGCTGATAAACTGAATTTCCCCCCCTTCCCTCCAACCACTTCCCCAGCAGCCACGTCTCTGGCTTTCATTACATTTCTACACAGAGTGGCAGTGACTGCCCACAGCTCCTGTAAGACGTGTATCGCACTGTCAGAAGAAAAGACTGCTCAGTGGTTTTAGCATTCTAAATATTTTTGCTCTAAATTCATTGTAGTACTTGTGCTGCACAACGAATAGACAGGGTCCATGCACTCTGGCACTCAATTCAAAATCTTAACAGAAATGAACACATGAAGTAGGAAAAGTATCTTTTAAAGCAGTATTTCAAAACAGTGAAACTTCTCCAAAAGCTACCAAAAGAAGGTATTTGAGACACAGTTTCCTCTTACAGTGTATTTTTAAACTTCAAGTTTTAAAATTAAATTATTTGTATTGGCTATATCACTCAATATCCCTCTTGTCACTAGCTGTGACTATTATTATCACTGAATATCACTAAAATATCGTTATTTCAGATAACTTAATTAAAATAAATTAAATCATATTAGTTTTTCATCTGGGGAATAGTGTGAACTGGATTTTATTTTTTAATCCTCACTACATATAATAAATAATTTATGCCAAAATACAAATGTGACTTGATCTTATCTCATTACAAGCTGTATTGTCACAGAAGTGGCTGCTTATAACCTGTTCCAAATTGCATCTGTTCAGGAAGTGATCAATGCTGACAGCTCAAGAATCATAATATGACAGCAGCATACTCCAAAATTATTCTTGCTGCAATTTCTGAAGGTTATTGCAGCCAGCTACAACTTTTAGTCTGAATTGCTGCACATCAGGACCCAGGAAAATCACAAAAGCAACGATAACTGTATTTTACAAACCCCAAAATATTTTTCAAAATTATTAAATGTTTATACTTAATGTTAACTTCAACTATTTCACTATAAATGTGCTCCTCATAACTTATGAAAAACTATGTACTTAGTTTTGCAAAAATGGAAGGAAAATTCAAGCGTACAGTTTAAGACTTCAAGTATAGTAGAAACTCTCCTTCAAACTTTATGAACCTGGATGAGCTTTTTTGCAGTTTCCTGATTGAATTAAATAAAGCACTCAGCTAAGCGCAGATGTGTAATGATGCAATGGCAGTGGGGGCAGGGGAGCTGAGAAGTAACATTATTTAGTTGGTTTTCTCGTTCATAGTCTAAAGAATCAAGTCTTTCATTGACTGCAGTACTCATGACTCCTTCAGAATTTCCAAGGCTAATTATTTAACAAATGATTTAATAAGTTATTCAGGCATTAGGCTGTACAATACATTCAAAATCCAAGCATGGAAGAAACTAAATATTCTATAAGATAGAAAAATTTCCAAGTAACAACATGACAGTTTCAATGTGATTCCATGAAAATGTGTTTTTTATATGTACATTTAGGAATTCGTATCCAGAGAAATACAACAGTCATTAAAAAATCACAAAAAATGTGCATATATTGCAAGTTTTACTCTTGAGACAGTAGCTTACCAGAAATTGTTCTAGAAAAAAACCCTCAAAACAACATCCTTGCCTTAAGTATGAAAATTCAAAATTTAACTTTAAAGGTAACAGAGCCTCCATTCAGGGTTACAATAGTTCATCCCCCAGCAGGTGTTATCTATTTGACAGGATGCCTATACTCCAAATACGACTGCTAGAGAGAACACACAGTGCTTTAGTGCATTTGAAGACTGGGAACCAAATGAAATTCGTATGGGCTCATGCGCTATTTAGGAGATGTATTTTTAAAGGGGACTTGGAAATAGCTAACAGAATCTTGAAAGACCATAAACGTCCACTGTATGCCACCACTGAATAATGACTTATTCAATAACATGATACTCTAAAGGCTGCAAGTTATATAGCCTAGATGAAGCGTGAGCTGCAGGGCCTTTTGGTGGCACCCGGTGTGGGTGTGGGTGGGTGTGCGTGCATGCGGGAAGCCGGGAGATCCCAGCAAATGCTCACGCTGAAACCCGGTGCCATACTGTGTCAAATTCTAGTAGGCTTTCCAGGAAGAATTTGTCTTTCCATTTCAGTTTTCCTGGTGAAAGCTAGAAAGAGAGAGAATTACAAACAATCTTGGAAAACAAAAGAAGTGGGTTTGGGCTTGGTTTTCTTGAGGGGAAAAAAACCTGCAACAACCAACCACAGGCAAAACATGGAAGACGTTAAATCCCACTCTGCCTGGCACACCTTACATGACTCAACCTGGGTATGCCAGAGCACAAGTTCATGCTGTTCCCCACACAGTTTATTGCTGGATTTTGAGGGAATTTTTTTGTGAGTTTTTTGGGGGGTTTTTTTGATCAAAGGTTTTAATAACTGTTTGTACTAGTGAGTTTACTGGGAATGAAAATGAGAGAGACCTATTACTTGCTGGCTAAGATGCCTCACTAAAGAAGATACAATATCAAGTAATTACCCTACTTTTTAAATATATTTATATTTTACCATTTAAGAAGGAATGAGACACACCCATTCCAGAACAGCAAATCCCTTGTGTTTACTGTAGGAAGCTCAAGTCCAAGTCCCTGATATGAATTTCTAACGTGTCTTTTAGTCAAACAATTTTTTTCAGGAAATCTTGTCCTGCCCCCAGGTTCCCTTAGGATGGTTACTTTCCAGGGAGTACTAAAGAGAAATTAAACATTTTCAGCCTTCCCCAGTTTTAATTTTCTAATCCTTTCCTAATATGTTTCTAAGTTTCCAATCTGTCTTGAAGCACAGACCCACTCCTGGACTTTGTCCGTTCTTTTTTCTTCCCTGTCTACTTTAAAAGAACACAAAGGCAGCAGACAGTAATACTTTCATTACCTGTCCATATTCTTGTGCTCCTGAGAAAGCTTTTCTTGCTCCCATTAACCTTTCCTCTCCCAGTGTGGGGATTAAGCACTCAATCCCTTTCACTCTAACACATATTGCTTCTGCTCTGACAAAAGAAAATGTTGCAACCTTATTATTATTTTTTTTTTAACATTTGCTAACAGCAAAATCAATAAAAAATCGCCATGGAAAAGGTTCTAAAATAGCTGGGTTTAAACAAATTTGTACATACCATCTTTATCTTTTGGAGGTGTAAAGCCTATAATAAAACATAACTGCAGGGCTGGTAAAATGCCGAGATTATAAACTGTTTATGATGATAACTTATTATACAAAACGCATTTTGCCATCACCTCTTGTAAACAGCTACCATGCTGATTCATTGGTCTTTTTGTCTAACTTTCATATCAGGAAAAAAACATTTCAGTAATCATGTGTTCTCTGAGGTGCTTTCCAGAATAAATGTACTCTGTTGAATTAAGAATATGCCAGAAGATCAGTGAACTACAGTGGAGGAACAGGAAATCAAGCAAGCTTGACTAAATGTGTTTGCTTAGTCAGAATCTCATGTCTTCTCTAGAAAGCTGACTGGAAAATAAGGTAAATGCACACTGTAATCTCAACATATCTGTAGTGTGAAGAGAGTTACATGTTTTGTGTACTTAAATGTGCCTCCTATAAATTATTCAAATATGTTCTTCCACTGAATTTTTCAAAAATGTGTCTATGTAGAAACTTAGACTAGATTGCACTACAGCCAGACCAAGTCAGCCAGAATTTCTGGGCTCGTCAGCTGTATCAAATTGCATTTCAGAAAGGTGATGGTCACCAGTAAGCTACTAATGCTCATTCTTCCAATTTTGATGGTACATTAGACAAGGATATTTCTTAGGTGAATAGTTACTATTATATTTTTTAATTTTTTTTTTCTTTAATGAAGACACAAGGTAATTGAGACAAGCTAATAGCTTGGTTTTTAACATATCCCTCACAGATCCATGAGACCAAGGAATTGTACTCAGTTTAAGCAGCAGTTAAATTATTGCAATACACCTGTGTGCATACTGCTACATACTGCATATAAGTTTACACCACCTGTCATGATTGCCACTCACATCAATCAGGATCTCTCCTTTCCTATCTTTCTGCTAGTTCCATCCACCAAACTTGTTTCTTTTCTGTTTCCCACTTTTCATTATAATCTCCGATTCATGTTTACTGCATGTTTCTTTGTCCTCAGAATGTGTTTCTGTTATCCTACGTGCTTCAAGAACCCTAATGAAACTTGATCTTACGACTAATCTTTCCATAGCTTCTATAACCTCAGTCTTGAAAAAAATCTTTATTGTCACAACTGTTCCATGGCAAGGTATACTTTCCCAAGTGTCAGCTTTGTCTCCCCTTTCTCCTGCTCTCACATTATATTCTCTTTAAAGAGCATGGCTCCTTTACACTCCATTCACATATGGTTAATTCCTAGCAAAGCATTTCACTTTTTCAAGTTTAAAACTGTCCTTTTATATCCTTTAACACCTGTAACAGCCAGTTCTGTTCATAAGCTGTTTTTGTTTATTTAGTATTACTTTCATTTTTTTCTGTAGGCAGGGTCAACCTATTTTTTGTTGTGGTTAAAAAATAAAAAAAAGACAGAATGCTTGACATTATCATTCCCCTTAGTCTGCTTTATTCCCCTCTATTTCTCATCCAGAGATACAGAATGTTCTCTCTTCATGTCACGCTTGTCTCAATCACTCAATTTTTATTCTATCGTCTCTTAATGTTGACCGTGGGGAAGAAAAGTCTACAGCTGTTTAACGAACAAAAAATCTGTATATAGGAAGCATATGCATAGTTTTAATAGTTGATATAAAATGCAACGTGCAAGCATGGCAATAGCAGACATACTTATATAAACTATTTTTCTTTAAATTTCACAGTCTGTGACTGTGATATAACTATGATATGACCATTGGCAATGGATAACTCTAATAAACTCAGTGGCATACAATCACGGTAAGTATTAACAGCTTCGTGTTGTGGTTACTGCAAGCACTCCCAGATCCCTTTGGATGAGCACTCCCAGTTTCATGAGTTTACCCCGACATGCGAAAGTCTGCTCTCAGTTGGCCCTGCAAGCCCACCTGTAGGCACAGGACATCAGGGTGTCCTGCTGGTATGCAAAGGCTGCCAGGAGAAGGTGTTCACCCACTCATGTATCAGTTGATGCTCAGAGTCTGGGGTCTTGTAGGGTCACTCTCCCTTGCTCTTCCCCACTTTACTTGCAGCCTTTGTGCTGCCTTTCTATCTCCTTCCCCTTCTGGGACCTACAGCTTTATGTCCTTCCCCAGTTTCTCCAGACAGAGGTTCACTGTCCCCATTGAGCTCACTCTGAATCTGTTCCAAAGCAAATTGATCACTCAGTCCTTGGTTGCAGCTCTCCATCCTCGTGTTAAAGCTTCAAGATTGACCCGTAGATAGTCAGTTCTGCAGCTGTCTTAGCCATGATGGTGTCATGTTATTCACCTGTGGCCCAATAAATTGGTAGCTATGTTCATGCAGTAATTCAGCAAAAAAAAAAAAATAGTTAGCTTTTGTCTTGCCACGAGCAATTCTAAGTTGGTGCTGAGTTGACAAGGTATTTGCAGACCCTCCTCACCTCAACAGCTGTCATTCCCTCTAACTATGGATCAGAGGCCTTTCCTGACATCAAAGTCAGTTTAAATTTCCTATTGCAGCCAAATCTAAATTCCTCCCTACATTTCTCCTTTAATTTTCACTCTCCTCAGTTGCATCTTATTCTAAGAGCATAAGAAATGTCCAACTGTGTCAGAACAATGTTGCATCTAGTTCTGCAGCCTGGTTGCATCTAGCTCAGCAGCAGCAGCAACAGGAGATGTTATTCAGAGCCTTGCCACTTTCTGTAAACCATTTTACCACAGAGTTTATTGCTCTTTGTTCCCTTTCACATCACGGCACAAACATGCTCAAGTCCCCTCCACTTTCTAAAGAAAAAAGTGTTCAACTTTCCAGCAACTCTTTTTTTGTCCTTTCTCTTCAGTTTTTACAGGCACAGAATATTACAATGTCTACCCGAAACTGAGATTCCATGTATTTTCCAGAAAATATTAAAACAAAGTCCTTAATACCTTCTGTATATTCTAATATTAAGACAAGTGGCCCATTTTCCTTCTTTCATTTACTAGCTTTCTTAAGACAACTTGCTTCTCCTGTCTTTGTTTTTCTTCTGTTATTCCATCCTTTTTGAACTTTCTTTTTACCTCACTTGAATCACTATTTCAGTCTATCCTAAACATAAAAATATGATCTCAAATCCTGTGGCAATTTTCTCCATGGTTACCAGAGTCCTCTTGGCCTTGTACATTTTCTGTTTAAATTATTTATTTCATGAAACCTCTCCATAGAAAACAAATTTACCTTCTATTGTTACATGGCAACACATCCCAGCACTGTATTCTTCCTGAAAATTTACCACATGTAACTTCAGGCATCTGCAATTTACATATCTTATACTTGTACTGGTAAACCACATCTCTTCTTACAGTCATTTCAGAAAAAAACCCAAACTCAAACCTCAACGTTTTTAGGCACTGATCTGTTTCAACTGACTATTTTGGAAAGAATGTTTCCTAGCTTTTTACTACTTCTCTCAGCTATAAAAGTGTTTGGGTGGTTAGCTCAGATCTTATTGTCAGATAATCCCACTCAGACTGTCAAAGCTAAGATCGCTGATTGACTTTTTGATACATGTTTTTGATGCAAGATTAAGTTCAGTTGCCTGAAACAAACCTTTTCCCCCTGTTCCTCCTTGCTACCTTGCTCTCGTCACCAAAAATCTCTCTCCATCTCCATCAATTCAGGCTTTTAACTTGGATATCATCTTCAAATCATATTTCTTACTTGAGTCATCACATCTAGGTTATCTATGTCTTGACAAGTTTTTACAACTAAGACAATTTTGAATTTTTATAATTTTAAACTTTCTTAGCATAAATGTGGTTTTTCCATCTCAAATGAAAAGATATTCAAAATGCTTGTGAAAAATTCATAATTCACTCTTATAACTTTGACGATATGAATTCCCTCATTTGTTTCTCTGTTGAATTCCCCTCTCTATCATATCATAAATAAAAGTGGAAACAAAAGACTTCACAATATATTGACAGCCTTATCATTTGTCCTTTGGTATTAAGGATTCACCTTGCACTTCTCACTTACAAAACACTTCCTTCTCTCTGTCCCCAAGGGCAGTTAACTATTTATAGTTAATAATGTCTTACTGTTTTCCTTCCGATGTGTTATGTGTTAATCATAATTTTATTATGGATGTTTTTTCACCCTTACATAGCAAGCTACTTCAGGAAAGAAGAGCTCTTCTTCATTATACAAACACCTGTTAAGTAGGGTCTGGACAAGACCTTCTTCTATCGTGAGAACAGAAATACAAAATTATAATAATTATATAATTAAAATTTATTTTGCTTTGGTGCATCATTTTTGGTTGCATACTTTGTATAACAGGAAAGATTCATACCAAAAGGTCATTCCAAGACATGAGAGCCATCAGCTTTCTTCCTCAATGGATGTTCTGTGGCCCATGGTTAAGTGGATTAGCTTCACTCAATTCATATCGCCCAGTCCTATATATTAAATTTGCAATTGCTATCTAAAAATTACTTTAATTGTAGTAACACTTACAAAATACAATTCATAGGTATTCTGTGAGTTGTACTATTATATTAAGGCAATTACTTCCATATAAATATCACATGTTAATATAGCCATGAAAAGGACTTAATTATTTCCTAACATAAATGCAGCATTTTTACTTTCTAGGGTTCTCATTTGCAGGAAATTAAGTCATTCCAGTATTCTGATGGTATTTTTTCCAATATTTGGGTTTTTTTCCAATAATTGTGATGTAATTTTGAATACTAAAGCAAAGGGTAAAATAGGTGGAAAACACTTAATTATTTGATCCATTTAATGAAATCAGAAAAAACAGACCAGAAGGGACAAAACACTATTGTAGAGTGAAGGAACTTGTAATAATGTGTGTGTCTTTCCTATTATCGGAAGGGTGAAGTAAAGACTGTGGTATCAATACGCTGAAATCATGGGAAGTTCTGAAACTATTACACAGGGAGATTATACAAAACATTTGTTCAGGGAATTACTCTACCATGATATGAAGCAATACATGAGATTTGCATGCAAAAACACAGAAAGGGCAAGTCACTGTACACTTAGATCACCTCTCACCAAATTCACCCCCTTGGTGGTTGACATCAAAGAGCTGTCATATGCGGGTCAATTATTGACATCCTGAGAGGTACTTTATTTCTGGTAACTACCTTTAAATCCACAAATTCACAACTGGATTTAGCATCAAGGAGCTTAATACAGGCTATGGGGAAAGAACCACAAGATTGCCAGCCTGGCCATCAGTACGATGAAGGAACCATTCATATATGGCTGGTGTCATATAGTTGCATGAGGTACATGAGGCACATGTACGAGGCACCACAGCCATGTTTCACGGAAAAGAAATTTTAACTAAGAGCCCAGGTACCATTATTGAAGGGCATCTTGATGGAGGTTTCTATTTTCTGAATCCTGGTTAAAAAAATTACCCGCTAAGAGCTGAGGAAGAGGGCACCTATGCAAACCAGATCAATCTCTATACTTACGTTCTGTGGGAGATACCATTAATGAATCAATTGATATTTTGCCCCTACAATTTCCTGAGTAGTTTGTATAATGTACATAAGCTGGCTCTGGGGATAAAGGGTGGAGACAGGAGGTGTATCAACTTTAACATACAAGTCTGAGTTTTCAGAAAAACTGAAAAATAAAACTGAGGTTTGATTACAGACGTTTCCTTAAAATTGCAGTTTGAAACATCTTAGTATATTAAAGCTATGGGGACATTCCTTAAAACTTATGCCTGTTATCAACCTAAGGTTGAAATTAAGAAAATTATTATTTTCTTTAGAATGTTCTTCACTATACATATAAATTAACTATTATCCCTATCACAATTTGTTTTCACAGCTGGTCTTTTGACTTCTAATCCTCAATTTGGCTCCTGAACAGAATACACACATCAGGTTTTTTATTTAATATTCAATCCCCTTCCCTAACCCCTGTCAGAAACCAACTTTTGAAAACTAGGATTGAAGGGCATCTGAAAGTGTATTTTAATTGTTCATTAAAAGCCTTCTGTGCAATTTTTTAAGTAGTAGTAGACCAAGAAAAACCTGGACAGTCATACCCCCGTCCATGAACTTGTAGATTGTTGCACAAAAGTAATTTTGCAATCTTTTCCACTTCAGTTTTTAGAAACATGTGCCAGCTGTAATAGTCTATACTTAAGACAACATACAAATTAAAAGTTTCTCTTCGTACTTCATTTATAGAAACTGTGTCTTTCTTTCTCAAGATGGATTAATGAGCCGACTAGTGAGAGATGATAAAATACTCCCGACAATATTTATACACAAAGTTCATGTGTGCAACAGATTTTCATTTTTTTTCTTTTTATCAGAGCCCAATATTTATAAACAATTCAACTCTAATAATAGTCATTCTGTAAAAGCCCATTGTGGTATTGCAAGGAAACGAACTTGAAAATTTCAGATTTTGAAATAAAAAATAGGCTTAATTACAAAAATTCTTTGTTAGTGACAAATAGACTCATGAGAAATAAAATAAGAACAATGCATGTGAGATTATTTGATTCACAGACTTATCAAATCTCACTTTTACTTATACAGAATATACCAATAAGTACATACATGCAATTATAATATTATATATAACTTTTGATAAGACACATGACCTTCAGTTCTGTTGTTTGTTACAATTTGTTAATTCTTCCTTTCCATCAGCAATTACCAAAGTAGAGCAATAATACAAACGCATCATGGTACTTTAGCCTTTATGAAATACATGATGTATATAACTTGTCAACTTCTTTCAGATGATGAAGAGAGATCCAGAAGAAGTGAATATTTTCCTCAGTTATTTTAATGGATATTTTAGCAGCTAAAAAAAAGATGCTTTAATTTTCATGATGCAGTTCTTAATCTGCCTTTTGTTTGAACCACAAACCACTAATTCAAGAAAAATTGCCCATTCATTGAGATTCAACATCTAATCAACTTCAAAAATGACATCGTGTAGAGAAAAAAATTATTTGGATTTTAAGTATATGTTCTTTCATCATTATCGTCCAGTTGTTTTGTTTAGGTTTTTTCGTTTGGTTTGTTTGTTGGTTTTTTTTTAAGTATAGCTATGCCTACAGCATTTCTGCCTTGCTCCTCCAAAGAAAGTATGGGAGCTGAAACTCATTAATCATGAAGGTGTTGTGCTTTACATTGCGACATCGGACATGCTAGTCCCTAATCAACCAAAAGCACTGTAGTGGCATTTAACTCAGTTTGAGGTCTAGAAAGGAAAACCATACATTATTCAGAGATGTCTGGAACATGAGGGTCAGGAAGACAGATTGCACGAAGAAGTGCAAAATTAAAGGAGTCTTAGGTTCTGACATGGATGCAATAACTTCAGAGAAGATGAAAAGTGTGGAATAACAGTAATGGAAACTTTATTTATTGACCAAAACCGCTGTAGTACAAGTTTCCTATCTTAGTGAGCTATCAGATAGTAATGATCTTCAGACGCAATTGACCTGGGTGAATTTAAACTCATGACCTGAAGGTGACAGACCATATATCGCACTATGAGTTCTCAAAGACAGCAATTTGGCTTTGAGAATTACTTTTTTGAAATAGATAAAAGCATAACAAACTTTGCATGGCATAAACAGGGATCACACAATAAATGCTAGAAGGTTGATTTTAGAATCACCTAGAATCATAAAATCACCTAGGTTGGAAGGGACGTTTAAGATCATCGAGTCAAACCATTTTCATCAACCATTTTCAAAATCATAGAATCAGAGAATGGTTTGGGTTGGAAAGGACCTTGAAGATCACCTAGTTCCAACTCCCCTGCCATTGGCAGGGACATCTCCCACTAGACCAGGTTGCTCAAAGTCCCATCCAATCTGGCCTTGAACACCTCCAGGGATGGGGCATCCCCAGCTTCTCTGGGCAACCTGTTCCAGTGTTTCACCACCCTCACAGTAAAGAATTTCTTCCTAATATCTAAACTAAATCTTCCTTCTTTCAGTTTAAAACTGTTACCCCTTGTTCTATCACTACACTCACTGAAAAAGAGTCCCTCCCCATCTTTCCTCTAGGCCCCCTTTAAGTATGGAAAAGCCGCTATAATATGTCCCTGGAGCCTTCTCCAATCCCAAGTCTCTCAGCCTGTCTTCATAGGCTATGTGCTCCAGCCCCCTGATCATCTTCATTACAAATCCTGTGGTTACACGTAGTTATGAGAATACTTTTTGTGGGACTGATTCATGCCTGTTATGTGCCACACCACTAATGGGAGGCCCTGCAAAATCTGGGCACAGAGCAGAGAGTTAGAGGGTGGTTGCTTTCCAGGATTCACATCCGAGGGCTTGGGAGGGCAGGTAGCCAGGTGGGCACTGCCTATGTGGTGAAAAACTCTGATGGGCCTTGCAGGGCCAAGCCATTGCCATGGTGATGAGCAGTTGATGCAGGTCATGCCAGTGTAATAACCCTCTTACAAGGCAGGCTTCAAAATCAAAGTTCATTTAAAGTACAGCTCCATAATGGCATCAGGTAACTTGTCCAACTTGAAAACACAAACAAAATTGATGCATTACAAAATAATTTTGTGTCCTCTATAGTTTTAGTGACTAAAGAAAAACAACGTAACCCATTTTATCTAATGTTACCTAATAAATATTCTCTAGATGTGTGTTTAAAAAAAAAGCCACTAAAATATAACTAGTAAGTTTGTATGTCTAACCAAAAATCTAGGTCTTTCCTCATCTTTCTCATCATCCATTTTCATTTACCAGGCGTCTTTTTGTAACTACACCTCCAATGGCTCACTGTGCTACACATCTAAATGAACTTTACAGCAGAAGTTTTATAAAAGTAACTAACTCTATATTTCAGACTCCTTGGTTGTTGTATATTATAGAAATTTCCACCAGTGCAAATAAGTATTTCAGAACGCCATGCTGCTACCTTCCTTCCAAGATTAAAGCTGATAATTTTCTTTTCTTGTGGAATCCTCTTTCTTTACCAAATTTCAGTGCTTGACCTCTTGTGTCATGACTGACAAGCCTGCCAATATTTTTTTTTGTATGTTTTATTGAAGGGTTACCTGAGGTGATCATTATCTTAGTCTGATTATATTGAATTAGTCTACTTTAGCATGAACAACCATTCTGCAATGGCAGTTATTATATTCCTACATCCAATTTCTTTAATTGGCAAAAAAAGACAGAAATTGACCTTTTCGGCCTCCAGAGAACATTCAGCACTCTAAATGACTTAGCCTGCTTTCTTACTGAAAAACTGATGGTACCAGCTGACCAGTCATCTCTGATCAGGTAGCTCATATTTAAACAAACAAAGAAACAAGTTATCTTCAGGAAGATTTGCATGTACAGCAAATAAGAATATGAGATAAATCTGAAATGAAAACATAACCATTGTAAACACTGAAGACAGAACAATTTATATCTATCAATTTTTCTTTAGAAAAATTTTATTAATTCCTTCACATGTTAGAAAATGACCACTTAGCCTCTCCAGATTTTCTCAGCTAGTCTACTTGTTCTCATTTATTTATTTGTGTCTTTATTACTATTGTTCATCAGTAAACAAGTAAAACATCCTTTTCTACACATTTCAAGGTCACAAGCAGCACTTAAAAAGCATGGATATCAAATAGTGTTCTTCTGTCCTTCAAGGATGCAGGTTGTCCTACTATAAATTTTTAATAGAAATTTCAGTTGAAAAACTTCAGGTCCTTATTTTCATCTCATTTCATTTCTAATTGGTTGGTTTCTTGTTTCAGTTTATTTGACAGACAATGACTGAATTTATTGTCTGTTAAAACCCCTGATCAAACCTTATCCAAGATGGCTGGACCCCTTTCTCTTCTTGTGATGCAGACTTATGCATAATAAGACAAAACTTGATGCCTTCCAGCATTTTCCTATAACCCATTCTTTTCATTTCTCTCATAAGCTGTCTTGGTAATGAATTGTCAGTCTTTCAATTTACAAAACAGTAAAATAGCAAGTGGTTTTCTTGTTGGTGACTATGGGTGAAATCCCACCCTAGGATGATCCAGAGTTTTCATTGACTGCTTCTGATAGAACTTCAATGAGAAACAGATACTTGGGTAGGCCTTTGCTTTCAGCAAGCATTTCATTTGACAAGCCATCACTCTCTCCCATGAAATCATCATTCCCTATAAACTCCTCAAATAAAAAACAGTGGGCTTTTCAGCCAGCTTTCAAAGCACATTATCACTCAATATATGCTGTGGCTTTACCAAAGCTATGAAAGTCACGCAAGGTACCTCCAGGTATCCTCTGTTCTGCCTGTGCTTTACAAGCACCAAGCACTTGTTTAGTGCACACCAAACAACTGTAAAAGAAAAAAGCTGTAAACTCACCACAGAGTTTGCACTTCTTTTTCTAGTCTGCATTTCACCACTTCCTCTAGTATTTGGAAAGTTTCACAAAAATTTAATAATCACTCCATTAAACCAGGCCCTCTATAATAGCACAATGTTTGTCTTTCAGAATTTCTTGCAGCTTGGAAGGTGTCTCCAATATTCTTATAACTGAATTTCCATTTAAGTCAATGTTATTTACTCCTCAGAACATAGACATAGAGGTGCAAATACTGAGGAAATCTCTTTTTTAAATAAGGTATCTTCACATGATAAATTGATGAACACTTTCAGAGTTCAGCCAAAGCTCAACAATATTAACATTCGTTAACTAAGCTGTGCTAAAAATTAGTAACTGCTTCACCTTCCCGAGTCTTGGGAGACTTTTCATGAAGCAAAGTCTCATATATATATGGAATATATCCATGAATATAGCGTTCATATATATGGAATATATCCCTGAATTAATTCCAAAGTTAAAATCTTTCAGCAACTGCTCACATAAAGACAAAGATTTACTTAATGGTTACTGTCACATCAATGTGTTCTAGAAACCACCAACAAAGGGGCCACACTGGCATACAAAGAGAGAAAACATGTTCCTCTAGTCATAACTAGTGAAAGGTCAAATGAAGTGTATGTCCAAGTTCTTGTTTGTGTGGGACTGAAGAATATGGGATATGTTTCTCCATTTATTATAGTGGGTGCCCTATAATGCATTTGTTTGAAAGATTTATTCCTCCTTTGTTTGAAAAACAAGTGTTTCTTAAAACAGACATTATATGGTATTTTATTATTTAAAGGGTTCTAGTTCAGAGAACATGAATGGTACTAAATTCATCAGTGACTCCCTATCATCTTTAAGCAGAAGGATTATAGTGAAGAAATATTTTTTTTTCTATGCCTTATCTACAGTCTCACAGGGAGAGGACTATGGCAGACCTAATTATATTCACAATGAACTCAGAGGAAAGTGGTTCAGAGGTGAAATTTTCATTAAAACAATTACTCATATCTCCATATGCTAATTCATATACAGATGCTGAAATCTAGAATGAGGGTTTCTAAAATATGTACCAACTGTATTTGAGTGTTAATGAGCTTTCTGAATACTTGTCATGAGATGTCGTGTACTAAGAAATTTGAGAAATCCCAGTGACAGAGAGGAATAGACTCATTCAGATGGTGAACCTTCAAATTATATTCAAAGCATGACATTTTCCTCCATGACGTATCCAAATTACCCATTAACCAAGGTAAGTGGAAACAATCTGACACCAAATGTCACCAGCAACATGCATAAAGGTCATTAGCTTGTTAATGCTACCCTCAGCACTTGTGCAACATAGGATGACATTACTTGAATTACATGCCATAAGAAGGGTGTGGGGTTTTTAAAAAATGTTATGTATGAAATGATACAGAACAACAAAACATGAGGAAGAGGAGAGTTACAAGTGAGTGTTTAATAGTAGAAAAGACGACAATAATTATACTTCATGTTCAGAAGTTAAAACTTAAAACACAATTTTTGACATAAAAAACCTCTGCAACTTGAAGTTAAAAATTTGTTAGCATTTTCTTCATGGTTATCTTGAATAGTATTATTTAGTGACATCTAATATTGCGTGGCAACATTTCTATCTTTTATCACATTTGAAATTCAGGTCTAATAGTTATTTCTCATTGACATGACTAGGACATTACAAACTTTTGCATCTCTCTTCAAATCAAGTAATCCCTTCAGCCTGGTTGATATTGCAAAATCTGCTCCAGGCATTTTCTTTTTAGCACCATAAATGAGATAGTGTTCAGCTCTCTTGCATACTTATGCTGCATACGAAAGTGAGGAACATTTATAACTACTGCTGAAATAAAGTGATGCTAAAAAGTTTAAATTTAACCTTAAGAAAAGTGAAAAGTGATGCATCTATTTCTATATTTTCACTCATATTAAAGATGCTTACAAAATACAGAGAATCTGCAAATGTCTGAGTGATTCAAAGAAGCATTAAGGAGTCTGATGTCCTTAGCTGTACATCTATGACCAAAATCATAAATGGGATAAGGTTACCAAGAGGCAGGGAAATAAGTTGTTCCTACATTTTAGAAGTTTTTTGCTATTGTCAAATGCATATAAAATTATTTAAAATTATGCCATTTCTTTTAAAACAAAATAATAGTTTATAAGTTTTATTTGTTATATAACCATTTAGGGTCAGATCCTCAAGTGCAATAGGCATGCAATATTAGACTCGGTTTAAGCAACTGACAGTACAGATGGAGTGGAAGTTAGGCATCTCAATATCTTTGGGGATTTGAGTCACGGTAAACAATAACAAAGCAAAGTAAATGAGGTTCACAATGTCAACCAGAGACAGCTATTTCAGAGGAAATAATAAAAAAACCCCAACACTGTGGATTGTGATAAATACTGTGACTTTTTCCACCAAAATCAGCATTCTTACTATAGGGACTCTATTGCACTTACGCACAAGCTCAAGACGAAGCATGTGGTTTCCTTGAGTGATTTATATCTTTGGGAGGAAACATGCAGACAGATTTCAGAACAGACCTGCAGGCTCAAGCCGTGTAGTAAATTTTCTCTATACTCATCTGTGTTGGAAGTCTATAGCTTCGATCCTGTTTAAAAAGATAAATTACTTTTCCCCACCAACCTTCCCTACATTTACCCCTGCAAATCAGTGGTTGAGATCTATGTGCTCTCACTATTTTGACTTAATTTTATCTTGTATTAAAAATGTACAAGTATTGTAGATTTCTGCAGCATGGCTAAGGTTGTGCCCTCTAAATATCAGTGACTTCAGTACAGACTTAAAGAATTTGAAGTGGCCAGCTGTCCTGGTTTGAGGTCGTTCTACCGGATTGGGCCAATCTAGCCCAAACCACGACACCAGCGAGATATACAGATGATGCAACACATCATTTGCATTTTTCAACAAAGCTGCTGTAACTGTGACGCAGCTAAGGTACACCTCTCATATCCCTGAACGTAACTGAAACATGCCATGCTTCCCACTGCTGGAGAGCTGAGATATTAGCTATTCCACTTGCCGCTCTCTAATTCTCTTTGAAATACTTGGGAAAGCAGTGAATCTGAAAATGATTAAACTATGTATCATAAATAACTGATAAGCTATATTACAGTTTTTATTTACCAATAGCTTGCAATAAGAGAAGCCAATTATATTAATAAATATACATACGTACATCCAAAGGGAGAGGAGAGGGGAAAGGGAGGAAGGGAGGAAGAATCGTTTCATTTTCTACTAAGATGCAGCATGCTGTGGAATGAAATGAAGCAATTAATAACAGTGCACAGAACTGCACACGACCGGAAGTGAATACCCCAGCAAATTAAAAGCGCAGAGGATAATTACGTTCGGCAGATTGTAATTACCCTTACTGGTATCTGTCCAGTGCACAGGGTCCAACCCAGCAGCTCAGTTAGTCCGAAAGCCGGCTCCAAAGAGCAAGTGCCCAGGGTGACTGTGCTGAATTCTGGCTTGCCCATGGGCAGCTGCTCACGCGTGAGCTCAGAGGCAGACACATAGAGCCTGGCCAATGGAGCCTGTGACCAGAATGGTGCAGCAAAAAGAGACCATCAGCTTCTATCAGGCAAGGATAAAGCCTCGTCTCTTTATTTTTTCAGGTACATGCTTCCTTTCTGTCCATCAGCTAACTAAATGATAACTGTCACAATTAAAAAATGCTGCAGTTAATAGACATTGCAGATGATTGATAATTTCAATTAAGTTACAAAAAGCTGCCGCTGACATAACTTTCTCTTTTTCTGACTGATATCACCAAAATTCTGGAAGGTATTATATTGACAACCAAGTTTAACCTGATATTTTTTGAATGCAACTGTCAGACATTTATTTCTTTTGTTATGACATTTACATCTTATTTGCCCTATGTATGGCTACCTAATGTCTGTAAAGAACTCACCAAGTAAAAAAGGAACATAAGAAGTTCAGACGTAACCTAAAGTCAGAACCCTTGTGCTTTTCTACCTCCTTCTGCATTTCCTTGCACCTGACCTCAGCAGCCTCTCATTAAATAAATGAAAAGGATGAAGCAAGAAGCATGGCACAGCACAATGCTCAACAAAATCAAGATTATTGGGTTGGTACTTCTTATCCACATCTATTAATTTTGCCATTTTTTCTTCATTAATATTTTTTCAAAGATTCACAGACTAGCTGAGCCTGGGAGATACCTCTGGAGATCACCTGGTCCAAGCCTCTCCTCAGAGACATCAGATTGCCTAAGGCCATGTCCAGTTGAATTGGGAATACCTCCAAGGATGGAGACTCCACAACATCTCTGGGCAACCTGTACCTGTGTGTGACCACCTGTGTAGTGAAGAAGTTTTTCCTTATGTTTAAGTGGGATTTCCTGTGTTTCAGTTTATGCCCATTGGCTCTTGTCCTGTCACTGGGTACCATTGGGAAGAGTCTGGCTCTGTTGTCTTTACTCCCCAATCAGGTATTTATGAACATGGATAAAGCCCCCTGAGCCTTCTCTTCTCCAGGATGAGCAGTCCCAGCTCTCTCAGCCTCTCCTCATATGTTGGATGCTCCAGATGCTTAATCTTTGTGGCCCTTGACTGGGCTTGCTCCAGTAAGTCCATGTCTCCCTTGTACTGGTGAGCCCAGCACTGGCTTTATTTTCTAAAAAAAGAAGTAAGGCTGCTCTGCCACAGCCATCTGAGAAGCAGCTACAACTTAACATTGTGGTCTGAAAACCAACCCACCTAAAAAACTGGTGCTGTAAATCCTTCTCACTGTCCGTAAAAACACCTTGATGTTTTACTAAGAAGTTTTCTAAACAAATATATGAATATATTTTGTACATAACTAAGTTCTTTAACTAAGTTTCTATTTTTGTTATCCACACTTACTCATTTTACTGTGAATCTCCCTTAATTTTGTAACTTTCTTCTGGTTTGCTCCTTAATGGAAAAGTTACTTTTGGTACTGCTGATTTTGTATATGCCACTATATATGTAGCAAGTATTCAAACTTCCCTGATTCTTTTTTTTTTTTCATGTTAAAAAATCTTTCTGAAAGAAAAGGCTTAAAGGGTATTCAGTCTCAAGGTATATTATACTGTGACAGCTTTATGAGTTTTCCTCCAATTTGTTGCTAAGGTAAAAGAATATTTGTAATGAACAATGAATGGGTTTGTCACTGTAAAAATATATTCATTATATGATACCTGAGGGTTTATTAATGTGTTTCAAGCTTGCATTTACTAATAAAATCATAAAAGTGTCTACATCATTTTCTCATCTAAGCCCCTATGTTTGGTTTGCCTTTAATCTCTGAAACTTCAGTGTTTCCAGAAAAAAAAAATATATTTGAGGAGGAATGAGAAAGGTAAAGGGATAGAAATGCTTGTTATAAAGTAACCACACTGATGTATTCTAAAGTATGTAAGAACAATATAATTACAATCATATCTATTTTTCATGATGTTTATTCAAAAAAACATTGGCAGACCTATAAGAATTACCATGAGTGCCCATAAGAAATCAGGTGGTTAACTGATAGTTTATCTGAAGCTTTTCTTTCTGTTCCAGGATGGATTTAGCAGAGAGTATTTTGGAAAACACAGTAGGTATAAGGGTATGTGCTGCCCTATGTGAACCCCTTTGACCTACATATGGGAATGTATTACAAGAAGATGCAGTGTTGCAGAACTGGAGCAACAGTGTCCATCTCATGCCCTTCCGAATGTCGTCATCGGCATGACAACGCATAAGGAAAGACAGCCCAACTGAAGGATTTCAGACACTTTCAGTCAGCAGCCTCAGGGAGAGGTGCTGCAGATTGGGCTTCCTCAGTGAGAGGGAGTTTACTGAGAAAGACGAACTAAAAATGGAGGATTGGGGGCAGGAGACAGGGCACGGACCACACAAGGGAAAAATAAAGGAAGAGTTTGGAAACTAGTATTAAGAATTTTGCTGCTAAACAAATCTGTAACATTTATGGGAAATTTCTTTACTGCAGTAAAAATTATTTAACACGGCAAATTCAAGCAGGACTACTGAAGACTTTATGTAATGTTTCAGGATGGCATGGAAACAGTTTAAAAATATGCCAGAGAGCTCTGGGTGAATTTCACCCCTGCTGTGTTTTATGACTATCTGGGAGCTGTTGCTAGTATTTATCAAGTCATCATACCAATTACAGACCCTTACTGGAGGCTATATGCCCTCTGTGAGAACAGAGAGAACAGAGTTGTGTTGCTCTGGGTAAGCAAGAACCTGTTTTCTGTAGGTGGTTCTAGAGTATCACCAAAAAAGGGTCACAACTTCCACCTAAAAATGCCAATACAACTCATGTTCTTAAGCATGTATTACAATTGATCCATGTAAATATACTGTTGTTGCTATATAACCTATTGGATTCACTGTTACCTTCTCTGAAAATCACATACAATTCCATTTGGTATTGCTAATTTGATCATATTTTCAGCCACCCAGTATTTCAGCTTTCTCGTAAGGGTTAACAAGGACATAAAATGTAATCATAATGATTAATCAACTCTTAGGAAAAATATCTATACTATCTTTAAGATAGCACTAGTATAATGGAAATACTTTGTAATTCATTGCGCTTCTACTTAAAAGAACTTCAATTTGAGTAATTAATGAGAGTAGGGAAGTTGTAGATTAGTTTAACAATATGAAATATATTGTATATTGAACAAAATAATAGTATGTCTCAAATCCCATTTTCTTGTGTTTCTGTAAAGTTATCTGAGAAAGACGACCATCTTGACAGCATTCAAACTCTTCATAAGCTCTTACATTCTGAAAATGTACTCGTTGCTCAGTACTTTGCAGTTCAGTCAGAAGATGCTCCTCCTACCCACTTATACAGTAAAAAGCGGAAGGAAGGTATAAAATATCTTTTCTATTTCCTTTAATAGGGAGGAAATCTTATTAATCTCATATCAAGAACTATACACGCACAGATGACAGTTTGGAAATCTGGACTATGTATTTGGGATTGCAAGCACCTGTAGGCTGAGTGAGTTTGAAAAGACGCTGCATAGAAACATACCAAGGATCTTGTGTGGGAAGCCAATGAGGAGTTATGTGGGATTCTGCCATTGGTGCATTATTGTATTACAAGTTAGGAGCATCTAAGCTAATTATTCTGTCTCAGGGAGACCAGTTGATATTATCCACTTTGTTTTCAAATATCATTACATGGAGAAACCAAAAAAGAGACCTTAAAACCTTTTTTTTTTTTTCCTGACAATGTTTTGTACTTTGTTGGGAAAAAGGAAACTGTGTATACCGCTTAACTGATTTCAACACATAAGAGTTCAAAAGAATTCAACAAATGACTGACAGTTGCTCTAAACCTGTAAGACAGTCTTTCTCTTATAAGCATGACACTAATAAACGTTCATGCCAGTACTTGAACTCAGTTTTTGCAATTTGATTGATCCCACTAAGAGATATATATCTCTTTAGTGTTCTAGGAGGTATATATACAGGAGCAAAAGTTGAAAATATGAAACAGGGGTTCAGTGGTTAACCACAGAAACTAATGATAACTAGATAAGATTAAAATTTTGTGCTCATACGATTGTCACCAGATGACTATTAAGGAGTAATGACTAAAATTCAGCTTGTTTGTGAACTATCTTTATGTTACTGAATTCTGTTATTTTATTCAACTGAAAAAAATTAAAGTTTTTATATATCATTCGGTCATTATAAAAGAGGATAAATTACATTTGAATAAAAAATAGCGCATATTGGTAAACTCTACCTAAACACCTTTAAGAGTGACAAAGCGAAACAGCAGGGTTCACAGTAAAGATACTTTGAAATCTTCATGGGTACTTGATTTTCCGTTCCTAGCAAATCTTCAAAGCCACTTCTCCATCAACTTCTTTATGGATGAAAAATTCCATCCCCTGCAACTAACCACAGCAAAGGAAAATGGTGAAGAGAGACATGAATTTGAGCACTGTTATTAACAACAGTGCAAAAATCCTTTGATTTTTGAAAGCTATTGAGTTTCCAAAAAGTCTGCATGTTCCAGGGTAGATTACAATTTTGTAGCCGGAAAACACTGAGAGATACAATGTTAAGTCTGAAAGGATGATCAGTGAGAGCTGGTAAGAAAATATTCCTTCTCTGGTCCCAACTGCAATTCTTATTCTTCATACGATATGAATTAATCAGCAAAACTAATATGAGAAAATTATGAGTGTCAAGAATTAAAATGTCACAGCTGTAATCCTTGAAATTCTTCCTATTGTCTCTACTTTTATTTGGAACAGATTTAAGGCTTCCATTACAAAAATTCTCCAATATTAGTTGCGCCAAGTAGCATCTTTTGTAGGCATCAGTGTTTAATTTTTAGACATAAGCCTAAACTCCATCCACTGAGCATTTAATAAGGTTAAGATACATATTTCTTATTAGCATTCTCCTCATAATAACTGTGTCATACAACAGCAACATAGTAAATTGTTAGTCAGTTCCAAATCCTGGGCTAATGTAGTCTCTTTGAGTAGTCATCTTATGGGACACGATAACACTTTAGTTCCTATACACCATGGCATCACTACATGGGAAGTGCACGGCCTATATCTCTCCAGGGAGCTACTATAATTATTTTACGCTGGTATAGGTATATGAATGAGAGTAAGGGTAGAGTGGAAAAAGGAGGAAACTGATAAAACAAAAAAACTTGTTGCAGTTTTACCACATGCTGGACCTCTTTTGTCTTGCTTAGTGACAGCTATACGCTGGGCATTTTTACTGAATTAAACAAAAAAAAAGTGCTTCATTTTTCTTCATTTGATGCTGACTACTGTGAAATCCTTTCACGAAAGCAGCATTGAAAACTTAGATTATTTTGTGGATTTGGACATTCAGATATCTGAATAATTTGCTGTGAGCAACCCGATATTTAGTTTTTGGGTTGGGAGAACAAGGAAGGAGGGTTAGACGAAACTGATGATTTCTGAGAAAGGTGATACATCTTAAATCCAGCATATCTGATAGGGAACACTGTCATTTAGTACTGACGCTGCAGAAGTTGCAAGAAACCTCAGAATAAAAAAGTAAAAGACAATCTAAAGAGATACACTGTCTGACAAGCAGGAGAATGAAAGTACAATTGTGTCCTTTGTTCAAAGGTAAACAGAGGTATACAGAAGGTAAATGTCAGAATGAAAAATGGTAGCAGAAAGCTGAGAGCACCTGGGTACTTCAGCCACAAGTCCACCCTTTAACTTATAAACAAGAATTGAGTTGCCATCAGTTCTAAATGACTGATGATCTCTGCTTCCCCTGAATGGATGTAATTTCACTAACTGCAGCCATGTAAAGTGTATACAGGCTCCCATAACTGAGGTAAGAGAGAACCAGACACCTCTAAGTGTGAATTAGTCAATCACAAGATATTCTCCATGATCCTTCGCTTCTCTCCACTGATTATGGCAAGAACCTAGATGACTACCTCAGACTAAGTACCTAGTGTTTTTCTAGCCTAATGGCTAGAAAAAGTTGAGACAAAACTACACACTGACTACCACCATACACACTATATGTATTTGTCTGTACTTCTGTGGAGTTTATTTCTCCTGAAAGTCTTCAAGATAACTTCAGCCTTTGGGAGCATATCTAGGTGACTGCCTTATATTACTGGTATTTTAAATTGATCAGTATCTTATCTGTAGGCTTTAACTTCTGTGGCTCTAAAATTAATGAAAATTTTAAGTAAAGCTGGGCATAAATGCTGACAGATTGAAGAAATCCAAACCAGCCAAACTAGTACTGCCTTTGCCTCTTGAGCACGTTTAAAAACCCAGGATGCAGACTTCTTGAGAGCTAGTTTATAACTCAGAGTATTATAAAGTATTTTAATTGGTTTCAGCATGCTTTGCACTAACATTTAGTTGAAGACATTTGAAGTCACACACTTGTTGATTTGAGAACCAGAATATTCTATAGCATGTCAGCTGCATCTCTTCGAAGCATCTATGTAACAACTGTAAGATCAACTTTGTTCTTGATTTTCAGCAATGTGCACTAGAATAGAATCAGTCATTGTCAATAACTATTGACAAATATCACATTTCCTCTGAACAGCTTGTACCATACATAGCAGGTTTACAGCTAGCATGCCTTCAACAAGTGTCTTAACCTTTGCGCACTAAAATTGACCTGTCAAGATATTCAGCTAGACAGAATAGGCACTTATGACCATATGTACGTACTATATTATTATCTTATCCTATCCTAAAGAGAATATTGGAATCTTTCATGATGAGAAGAAAAAAGCTTTAGGTTTTTCCAGATTAATTATTTTCACCATCAAAAAATCCTAAGCCACATAAAACGTGAAGAAATAAATTAAGAAACTGATCAGAAATAAAGTATTTATTTGATCGTTGAATAATTAGGGCAATATAGAAAATCAAAAAGAAAAAGAAGGCACAGGTAATGGAAGAAATGACAAATCTCAAGTAACATACAATCATAGAATCATGGAATAGTTTGTTTGATCTTATATAATATTTTCCTCAAATATTTGTTTTCAAATTTTTATACCTGAATATTGTTTCACAAACATACTTTCTTACCATTCTCTTCAACATAAGAAGCAATATTCATATGAGGAATAACTAGATAATCTTTTTAACTTAGAAAAGAGAGTCTGAAGGCAGATATTAGAGAGGGTTAAAATAAAATCATGAGTGGCCAGAAGAGCTGGGAAAGAACATTCAACAGCTTTTCTTATACAAGAACTGAAGAGCATCAAACAAAACTAACAGAACAAAGTTTCAAAACAAACAAAAATATCATTTTTCACACCATGCTTGGTTAAAACAGTGGAATTCCCTCCTGCAAGATATTGTGGAGGCTTAAAGGGTACATAGGACTGGACAAATAATTGAAGCAGAGATCAGGAAAAGACTATTAGGTACAGTCAGCAGCAGAAGAATTCCCTGAACTTCAAGTAAGAGGAAGTTGGAAAATATTCTCAGGAAATATCATGGTCATGCTTACCCTGTTCTTTCATTTCTCCTATGCAACTACTATAGTCCACATGTGGAGATATGGGTTAATTCAGAGCAGAATTAGTATCTTTAAGAAGAGCGTTTGAACAGTTCTGTAATTAAATCCAAGAATTCTCTCACCGAAAAACTTTTTCCCAAGACTAAAAATGAGAAAAAAGCTTACTTCCATGTGCTACAGTACATGATAAAAGGAGTTTTAAATATTAAATGATATATGCAACCAAGTATAAACACATTTTGTATGAACGTGTGTCCTGTTTAAATATCTCAGCATTTGCCTTCGATGCAGAATTCAGTAGCTACTTCATTTGTCTAAGAGAAAACTTAAACACACACTGTAACTGCTTTCTTATTACTTCAATGAAAAATTCATGTCTTAGACTACAAATCTATGTTTTGTTCACTAAGTTTGCTATCTATTGGGAACTTAGAATGTTGCAACTCTGCATTTTGAATATATTTTGGTATTCAGGGAGAAGGTTAAGAGAGAACATGAAGGAAAACTGATTAGTCGTCTTGTTTTACATACACTTAATCCAATAGTGCTTGTATATACTATTTATTTATAGCTCTACAGCCAGTACCTCTGGTCAATATTACCAGTTTTAATATGAAATCACACATTATTTAGTTGCCACTGCAAGCCAAGATGTCACTCTTTTTTTTTAATTCAAAGTGTTCAGAGTTATTCAAAGATTCTTAACCATGCTAAAAATATAGCAATAGAGATTTCTGTCTAATTAGAAAGTGAAAAAGGTGCATGCAAAAATTTAAAAAATTAGTTACATTCCTTGAAACACTATTATGTTAGGGTGATAAATAAGCCAGGAAAACTTTCTAAAAATAAAACTAAATCTTCAATAAAGAGGTTTTTGGCATTACTATGAATTAGTATCTTAGCATTAAATATAGATATATATTTGGGTTTGTAATAGAATATATTGGGTCTGTAAGTCATGTCGTACCTCCTCGTCTAGAAGCTACTAATTTAATACAGGTGTTCAATATTAAAATGTATCAATTTTTTTCTTATAAATTACTTATTTAAAGTAAAGGTCAGGCTAGCTTCCTTGTATTTCTCTTTTTCACTACTTGATATACTCCTACCATTTTGCAAGCAAAACACATATCCGTTTTGTCATTACAATAGATCTAAATTTACACATTTGGTTCTGATTTAACAAAAAGAATAGAGTGTCTGGCAATAGGGAAAATAAGGAATGTAAAAAAGATGAATATGTGATGCACATAGTAAATACAAATATCATGCACCATTAAAAGTTATACTGCACACCTATCCAAACAAGTGGTTGCAGTTTTATAAAAGGTCACATAAAGATCATTTATGTGCTTTTTTCCTTAATAAAATTATCTAAGAGCCCTTTCATGCTCTATGATCTGTACTGAAAATACTAATACACCTCTATGTGTTACACATCTTCTGGCTGAACTGAAAAACTAAAAATCGGTAACAGCTTAAATTAATGCCAGCTACTGGCAGCAGACTTTGTGATAACAGGGACTTCTACTCAGTTGGATCACAGATTTATTTCCCCAGTGAGGATCAAGCTATGCTGAAAGTAACTGATAGATGCAAATATCAGCCAGTTCCAGTGTCAACTAATGAATAAAACAGTATCACATCAATACAAACCTTTAAAGATTCTTTTGCACAAATACAATTTTCTTCTAATGGAAGCTTAACAGAGTACAGACCTTCTGATGAACATAAATGCCTCATGAAGGAAGCGGGTAATCGTAGCGTGGATATCAGTATAAACAGGCAATTTATGAGACCTTTTTTCACTTCTTATAGCTAAACCTTATCTGAAATCACAATTAGGGCCCAGCTAGAGATCTTACAGTTTGAAACATAATTCTGGTACTTACAAAGCAGTAATTTCAGTGCTTATAGGGAGGCAGCCACCAATCAGTCACGCCCATGAAGTTTGGCTTGTCAGACCATGGCCCTACTATCTAAAATTGACTTTCTTCCATAAAATATGCTATTCATGCTAACATGTACTTGTCTGAGAGGCAATTCTTTTCAGAGAGGAAACACCCTACTGACTTCCATCTCTCACTATGAGGAAAGAACCATCATTTTGCAGATACTGTGAAATAGTAATAGGGAGGAAGCTGCTGTCAAAGGGACCTTTAATGCCATCCTATTTTTGTCAGCACAAATTTATCTTCTTTAAGAATACAGGTAAGAACATACACAGATTATGCTTCTGTTTTTTCCCCTCTATTGGCCACTATCATTACTACTTTAACATCTACGCCTCAAACAAAGCAATCAGAAATGAGACTGCTTAGAAAACTTACTGTATAATGTTCTAATAAAAATATTAGTCCAAATTCAAAATGATTTATTAAAACAAAAACAAGTAAAAAAACCCAAACAAAAAAACCCAACAAACTTTCTTGGAATTTCAGTGGTAATGATTATTTTTAGAAATAACAATTTCAGCAATAGTTTAATACCTCTAATTAGCTGCAGCCTGTCATATTAGAAAAGCCTTTTGCCAATCTGACACCTATTGTAAATACTGAATACAGAGGAAATATCCCTTTTACTTTCAAGCAGTCACTTCCACTTGATATTTTCACAGTTAATTATATTTTATTACAATTTTTGTGTAGGGACCAGAAATAAAAATATTCTTCCTTTAAGGAACAGAAGAAAATAGTGAAGAAAATTTATTTATCCTAACATCATGCCCTTTTTCCCTCTGTCACCCTATTTTGGGCCTTTTTTTTTTTTTTTTTTTTTTTCAAGGAAATG